>JACEGR010001117.1:0-189188 GCA_014170235.1 Listronotus bonariensis | reverse complement strand
TATCTTATTATTATTAATATTATTATTATTACGCTAATATTTTTGTTTTATTATGCTTCTTTGTCAAAAGATATTCTTGACAATAAAGCGGTCTCCCAAAGGGACACCTAAAATTTTTGAAAATCTTATACATATTGCGCCATCTCTTTATACAACCTGGAAGCTCATAATATGTCTGTAATATCGACGGGGAATTTCACATGCAGTACATTTGTGACGACGATGGTAAACGGTTGTTTGTTTTTAGATGTTCTGTTAAACTTTTTTGAATTATAAAATTTTGGATAACGTATAAACGGTAAGTAATTATAAATTTTATAAGTATACCTTGTATGAGTAGTTAATTTTAAAATATTTGTATGTAAATTGTGTACGATAATCTTTTCCTTGAAAGTTAGGTTATATTTTTATAAAACTAATGCAAATTTCTCAAGATGGGACATAGTAAGTATTCCTAAGTTGGGACGTCCCATCTTGAGAGACTGCTTCTTTGTAATACAACTGCTAATTCCTTTTTTTTAATTTTAAAAATACAGATGTCTCAAAAAGATAGCTACTACAAAGAAAATCAGATCGTGGAAAATGGAGCCCTCAAGATATGGCGGCAGCCTTACAGAAAGTACGAAACAATGAGCTAGGAGTACGACAGGCGGCAGAAGAGTATAATGTTCCAAAAAGCACTTTGCAAAGGAGAGTCGCCAATAAAAATAAGATAGTAAAAGATAGTGAGAAGTATCTTGGAAGATTTAGACAGGTTTTTCTGATGAACAAGAGAACGAGATTATGGAATATATTCTTGAAATGGAAAAGCGATTTTTGGGATTACGTACACAGAACTGCGTCAACTAGCATTTGATTTTGCTCATGCCAATAATGTTCCTAATAATTTTAATAAAGATACTAGAATGGCTTCAAAAAAATGGATTTACGGTTTTTGCGACGACATAAAAATATTGCCCTTAGAAAACCTGAAGCAACATCTTATGGTAGAGCCACTGGATTTAACCAAAATGCAGTTCAAAGTTTTTTAAAAATCTTGAACAAATTTATGAGAAATATAATCTTACCCCAGATCGAATATGGAACATTGATGAGAGCGGTGTAACAACAGTTCAAAAATTGTCTAAAATTCTAGCACAGAAAGGCAAAAAGCAGGTTGGTGGATTGACAAGTGCTGAAAGGGGAGTAAATGTCACCATTGTCGCTTCTATGAGTGCAACAGGAAATTTTTGGCACCCGCTTTCATTTTTCCAAGAAAAAGAATAAAGCCTGAACTCATGGATAATGCACCTAACGGAAGTCCGGCTTTCCCACAAGACAAAGGTTGGATGGACCGTGATGTTTTTTAAAATTTATGCAATATTTTGTTGAGCAAACAAGACCGTCAAAGGAGCGACCACTTCTTATTATTTTGGACGGGCACAGTTCACATACAAAAAGTTTAGGTGTTATAGACTTTTGCCGTGAGAATGGTGTCATTTTGCTCTCACTACCGCCCCACTGCACACATAAAATGCAACCATTAGACGTTGCCTACTTTAAATCATTCATGTCTTATTACGACACATATCTTACAAGGTGGCTAAAAAATCATCCTGGTCGTGTTTTTGGCCAATATCAAATCGCTGGAGCAGTTGCAGAGGCCTTCGGTAAAGCATCAAGTGTGCAGACTGCCGTAAACGCATTTAGAAAAACTGGGATCTGGCCATTTAATAAGGACGTATTTGAGGAGTGGGAATTTGCTCCATCAAAAACAACACAACCTCAAAAGGACTTTGAAAAGAAAAACCAACAACAGCCAACCTAAATGAAAATCCTGTTCCTTCTACTTCGGAGGCAAAACAACTTTCAACAGCGAATCCGAAGAAGACCTTCCGCTGTCAAGTTTTGTAAAAAAGCGAAAAGTGGAAAATATTTTAACAAATGAAACACTTTTCTCTACCAAGGTAAAAATTATTGATATTAGCCCATTACCAACTGCAAAGGAAAAACAAAAAAGGCATCTTCTGCGAGAAGATCATTAAAATCCACAATTTTGACAGAGTCACCCTATAAAAATGAATTAGAAGCGCTGCAAACATCAAGTTCTATAAAAAGTCTTAAAACTGTAAAAAGAACAATTGCTGTGAAAAATGAAAATAAACAAAATCTTTAAAACTCAAACTGCAGTCTAACCAAAACGACCGAGGGCAAAGCTACAGCAGATGACACAAGTTGTATTGTGTGTAAAAAAACATACGGTGAAAGTAAGGAAGACTGGTACAATTGCCATGGATGCTCTGAGTGGGCTCATGAGTCATGTGGTGTCCTCGATGAAGTATTTTTACGTGTGCTAATTGCGAAACATAATGTCCCATCTTAGGTGATCCCCTGACCCAACTTAGGAGACTGGTCTCCTAAATCGGGACATTTGCAACTTTTTTTAAATGCAATAATTTTAACTTTATGTTTGGCTATATGATACTTTATTATTTAAGAGTGTTCCTTTTTAAATAAACTTTTAGTTTTTAATCAAATATTTGTTTTATTTTAATTAGTTTTTGAAATATCTCTTCTTAAAAAAAAGTGTCCCATCTTGGGTTACTCTCCCCTAATTTGGATTTACTAAATTTTTTCCAAAATGCTGCATTTGAACCTTTTTGCAACGAAATCGGTTCTATCTACAGTTGAGCTTATACGTTTATTTTATAGAAGAACCAGGAAAATGGTTCGAATAAAAGCGAATCTGTTGAAGCAATTTTAAAAAACCAAAAAAATAAATGTGAAATCTGAATTTATAGGCTGGTACCTGTCCTGCTAGCCCATGTAATCCAATAAGATGCTTTTTTCTCTCTGAAAGCATTCGTGAAAAACAATTTCTTTTTAATACACGTTTGAATCATTTTTTTATTTAAATAAAACAAAATCTTGTTTTTTCCCAATATTGATACACCTAGAGTAATAATAACTAATTTCAAAAGATGTTGTCTTTTAATTAAACCAAATATTTTTCTGGAAGAACATTTTATTAAAGTTTTACCGTCGAATTACCCCATTTTTTATTGTATTCTATGGCTGATGCTTCTTTTTTTTAAAGTCCGGTAAACAGATATACGTACGTTTTTTTCCTATCACGACCAGGTTTAATTGCAATAAACCCATTTGTCTTCCTGAGATGTTTCAAAAAAAAGTTTGTTATCGTTTGTATATTTAATTTTTGTGTAATTTAATCTACGAATGAAGTTTCTTATAATACAATAAATTGAAAATAATTAAATTCGATTTCTTTGATTAAAAAATTACAAAACAATGTAGCGTGCAGTTAACATTAGAAAAACACTAAAAACACAAATTGCGAAACATTAGTTTTGTTATGATGTGGGCTAACGTTATATAAAATCTGTTTAACGTGTACATACATTTCCTAAAACAAAATGGCGAAAAACCTTCAGCATAAATTAATTAATAATAAATGAAAGGTTATGGTAGGGAGGAAGTATGGCGTTCGCTTAAAAAAACATTATGGTTTTTTAAATAATTTATAATTAATGAAAATTAACAAAGTCTTTAAATATTGAATTATCAGTAACTTTACAAAAAAGCATATATCTTTGACCTATTAGTAGTAGGAAAATGTTATAAAGAAAAAAAATGTTTGGGCGGCATTGCCTCTGACTTTGGGTAATACCGCCCGGGGTATACGGAAATGACGCTAAAATATGCTTTAATAATATAACAAGTTACAAACATTTTATTGAAAAAAATATTAATAAGATCAAATATTTATCACAGAAGTAAGGTCTACAAACACAAATTAGCGTTCATTATCCCATTTTTTTCGTAAGATTAGCCTTTTTAATTTAAAAATACAGGGTAATCAATTTTAACTCGACACTATTGCTTGTTTCTTTATTACTGGATATACAAAGTTGGTTAAATTAGTAAAGTTGTAGTATTTTTTCCGCCCATTAACTTGCTGCCAACAAAAAAAACATTTAAACATCGGGTTTTCGATTTATTGCAAAAAAATATACTTTTTTTAATGGAACACCCTGTATTATATATCACCATTTAAAAGATCCAATTAAAAACATTAAAAAAGTCTTCATGTGTTATATCCAACTTTTAATAGTTTCGGAAATATGGCGATCCTTGGGAATTTAATAGAAAACTGGTATTTTTTTTAAAAGAACAACTTAAAGCATTACCATTAAATAAATATTTTAGAGAGATTTGGGAAAATACCACATTTGATATGTCTATCTCTTATAGTTTTAAAAACATGGCCATTTAAATCTAAAAAAAAGATATAGTGTCTATTTTATCTTCAACACTAAACTTAGTGCTTATAGCTAAGGTTGTATGTCGGAGCTGTTTTAAGCGAAATTAGCAGCGCGGCGTGACCAAAGCATCCTTATGTTACTGTACCATAAATGTGATTTTGTTGAGCCGCGTTGCTAACCTCGTTCCTCGTCGCTCCGACATAAACACACCCTTTTAGACCTGAAGATATAATGGAAATTTAACATAATTTTCAAATTTAAATGGCCAAGTTAGCAATAGTGCCGATTAAACAATGATCACTCTGTATAGTAAAGTATTCGTTATTAAATTAGCTTCAATTATTGCAATATTATATTAAATTTTATTAAATTTTATTATTAAAACTAGCTATGATTCCCGGCTTCGCTCGGGAGTTCATATGAGACCCAAATAACCGTTGTTCTGAATGAAGTTCAAATACTCGACAACAGATGGCGCCAGTAACTTAATTTCCAAGTTGAAGGGTTGAAAGAGTCCCTATATCTTTAAAAATACGCCCTTTAGGGTAAAACGGGAACTTTCTTGTTCGAGGGGAGATAAAGGGCTATCACACTATATAAGTCCCTTTATCGTATCGGGAGTCCTTTTCAAGTTTTATCGGCACGCACATTTTATCAACTTAGTTTTATTATATATAATGATTAGAAGTGAAACAAATTTAAAATAGAAATATTTTATTTTTAAACAGATATCAGGCGACTCCCACCCTGAATATACAGCATAAGGCCATAGTCTGCAGAAGGTGCAGCAATACCACAAGTCGGTATTTTAACCAAATTCTTTGCAAATTAGGAATTTATTATAATTTTCATCATCCACATTCATCTTGTTGTAACTGCCATCGACGCAAACGTGCTCTTCATCTTCACTCTATAAAGAACGTTCTTGTAAGAGTTTTTTCTTCTGGTAAGTGGGCGGCATATGAAAAACTTTTTATTAATAATTTTACAAAAAAGTTATTTTTCCTAAAAAGTTGTGCATGATCAAAACATAAAATGCAATTATCAGATATCAAATTGTGTCAGTCATGTACAAGGTTTGGCCAAAAATGTAATTGTTGCTCAAGAGTAAAGTACCTGTATTTCTGCTAATATCGCAAATTGTTATAAAGAAAAGGTGTTTAGAATTAAGAATTAACTTCCAAATATGCAATTTTGTGCATTTTCAAAAAATTGTTTTGAGTTTTTTTTCTGCGAATATCGAGAAAATTTAAGTTTGTACATTAGTGCATTGTACATTCTTCTTCTTTTAATACAATATACTTTAAAAGTTTATTTAAAACTGTGCTATGACATTTATAATCATAAAATATAGTGCATTAATGTAAAACCTAAATTTTCACCATTATCGCAGAAAAAAAAACATTTTTTTGGCTTTGAACATAATTGCATATCTAAAAGTAGTTTTAAATTCTAAATATTCTTTTATATGACAATTTGCAATTTGCAAAAATACAGGTACTTTATTCTTGAGCAAAAATTACATTTTTGGCCAAACCTCGCATATGACTGACACAATATAATATCTGATGACTAACCAGAACTTTTATAAAGATTTTCGTAAAATTATTAATAAAAAGTTTTCCATATGCCGCCAACTTACGTAGACACACTGTTCCACTATCATTCTGACGGCCGCAGATAGACAAGTAATTTGACGGCCTTTTACAACTCGCAAAAAAATGCTTTGATTGATGTATACTAACAATCTTTTTATTTATTACAGTTAAATAAAGTATTTCAAACATATTTCAGGACTTTAAAAAAACGGGAGTTTTCATTTACCACCCATTTGGACGGCCGTCAAATTTCCGTGGTTTCGACGGCCAAAATATACTAATTTTTATAGACTCCCATCAATCCGACGGCCTGTTTTTAATATACGGTCCATCTGACGGCCAGCGTTGTTGCCAAATCACGCAAAATTCTTTATTGCATTATTGTGGCAAATCTTGCTTAACAAACAAAGCTCATATTGTATTTCCGGACAGGTCGTAGTATTTTTGTTTATATTTTTACCAGTGATAGACAAAACATGCATTGATCTGCAATACTTTAGATTACTAATGTCTTTTTTATGACTAAATCTTATACTGGATAACTTTAATATCGCTCTGAGTAGTTTAATTAAATTTAGCACACAGTCGGTATGCAATAAGAGACAATTTCTAATATATATCATATTTTTAATGTTTCCCAGTGGCGTTCGCGCAGGATTTAAAAAAATATATTTAAAAAAACATTGTTAGCCACTTCTCTACACACGTTTTCGGTACAAAGTATATATATTTTTAATTTTCTTTCACTTCTCAGCAACTTTGATTTTTAGCTTCTCTAGTCCAACGTATGGTTTTGGGTTAAAAAATAAGTAATCTCTGCATGGTCATATGGCTATAACGTATTAATTGATAGAAAATGCCGTTTTGCTATTTTAAATACTCTTGTATTAAAAGTGTTTTAAAAGACGCAAGGCCCTAGATCCTTTAAATGCTTTACTTTGTATTTTCATAAGTCTGACTTGAGAAAAATTAGAAGCTAACATATGCTAAGAACTAAATGGAAATAATAAACATAATTTTTATTTTAAAAAAGCAGTGGCGTACAATATGTTTCTCTAAAAATATTTAGTTTAAATTCTGCACGAACGCCAATAGAAGTAATTAAAGGGTATGCCGAAACTCATGAGTCCCCACCGTTTTACGCCAATCTCTTACAATTTTACCCTTGTGGAGATGTCAAAGCGATTACACACATCTTTATATCCGCGTAACAACGTTCTATGTGCCGCACATAGAACGTTGTTGTGCCTGACAAAAAAACTCTCCTATATTTCATTAGAGTGGGCTAATGTCCTAGTCAAGTCAAAAGCAGGGGCTCGATAAAGGAGGGCTGTGGTAAGGCTAACCCCCTCGCCTCCCCTTCTTCCGGACCCAGACTGCGATTAGTACCGACCAAGAAGGCATTTAGCCCTCACAAAATGAATACCCTTAAATCATGGTAATTTTTACAAAAACCCAAAAGTTGTTTAAAACCATACTGTTATCCCTCTAACCACATCACAATAAAAGACCTTTGATTCATTAAATGTAAAACAAGGTCGTAAGTAAGATGTTGTTTATTCTAAATACATTAAAATACCCATAAGTAAGCAACCCAAGTGTTGTATTTTTTTAATTAAAAGAAAAAATATAGAAAGGTTTTTTTCGTTTTTATAAAACTAAACTATTAGCGGTTAGAACGTTGTTCCGGCATACCCTTCAATTAAAAAATATATTTTACGGTTAAAAATTCCTTTTATGGCATCGTGGTTGTGCACTAAATATTATTGAGATTATCTGGATGTTAAAAAAGCATGAAAAGATTTTCATCAGTGTTCTTCTTGTTAAAGGTTAATATTTAAAAAAAAGATGTTACGCCACTGCATTTTTCTTAAACAAAAATATTGTTTTAAATTCCCGTTTAATTTAAAACAAATTTGATCTCTTTACTTTTATATTTGATGTACAGGGTGTTTCATTTTCGATGGTTTTACGGGGTTTATCTTGGAAACCGTAAGGGAATATCAAAAATCTAATATAGGACTCCCGATCTCTTTTTGAAAACAACTGTAGTAAAAACAGTTCATGGCTATTCCGATTCATCTCGGAGCTACAGGGGTGATTTTTAGATTTTGCCAATTTTATAACCTTCTTTAACACGTTTGCTATTAAAGTTGTGAAAAAAACTTTAAATAGGTTAATTATGTAGTTTTTTCGTAGAATATTGTGGTGTAATTAGTTTTTCTACATTGGTTAGTTTTTGAGAAAATTACCCAACTTATGTTTTTCTTATGGAACACCCTGTATATTTTTATCTGAATTCATTAAGCTTTCTTTCGGCTTTTCAAAAATATATACAGGGTGTTCAGACAGAAGATATTATAATGAACGATTCCTTGTTAAAAAATATGAGAAAAAGTTTGTATAAATATGGGTCCTCAAATTTTCGTTTTCAAGATACAGGGTGTTAAAGTTTTCAAAGAACTTAAAAATTTCTAAAGCATTTTTTAGTAAAATTTGTTAGACTAGATATAAATGTTAATAATAAAGTTCTCGGTGTTGTTGTCCCATAATTGCCAACAAGAAGTATAACACTTCATTTTAAAAGAAAAAAATGCCTTAATGTTTCTTGTATGGTCCAGGATAATGTAATTTCGCGAATTTTATTTTTTTCTAAAAAATTTATCAAGATACGTAAAAATGAAGACACAAAAAAGTTATATTTTTAGGTGTTTTATCCGGAAAAAATGTAAAAGTTGCAAAAAAGTCAGTAGCATACATTGTTTTGTCAATAATATTAGCTAAGATGCGTCCCACGCCGCCACTGGCCTCGCTAATTAGAATTAGTTTAGGGCTTAACTTAATATCTTATTTTAGTAAATACAGCCTAATTTTATTAAAATCGGATAAGGCATATTAAAGATATCAATAAAAAACCGGTTATCTTTTTAAAGTTTAACACCCTGTATCTTCGAAACAAAGCATTTCCAGACTCATGTTGATGGAAACTTTTTCTCATAATTTTTAACAAGGAATCGCCCACTAAAATATCTTCGTCTATTTTTCAGAACACCCTCTATATGTTTTGTTTAAAGTTTTACCAAAAGTTGGCTCGAAAGCTAACCAATATAGAAAAAAACTAATTACTCCACAATATTCTACGGAAAAAACTACACAATGAACTTATTTAAAGTTTTTCACAACTTTAATAACAAACGAGTTAAAGAAGGTTATAAAATTGGGCAAAATCTGAAAATCACCCTGTAGCTCGAGATGGATCGCAATAGCCATGAACTGTTTTCACTATAGTTGTTTTCTCAAAAAAGAGATCAGGAGTCCTGTATTAGATTTTGATATTTCGAGATACCCCGTAAAACTATAGAAAATGAAACACCCTGTACGGTTCTCGACATAGGCAAATCCCTATCTAATGAAAGAATAAATAATTATTATACCTAGACCAGGGTAGATAATTTTGGAAAAAAATATGGTAGGATCAAAGTCATTGTAAAAGGTAAAAAATATGCCATATTTTGAGAAGTGAATTTTCGATTGAAAATAGGGGTACTTTTTCGATATTTAGTCAAAATAATGTGAAAAATTAATATTTTGAGTCAAAAAATTACAGTGTATTTAAGACATGCAAGGGGACGTTTTCACCAAATTTTGTTAAAATAATTAATTTTTGTAAAAGATAAAAATAAAAAACCAAAAACTTGGATATTTGAATTATTCACATAAATTTTGAGGTTATGTAAAAGAGAGCGTTAACAAAGTTGTAAATTAAACTTTGCCATTTAATTTTTTTCCATGGGACTTATAGTTTTGCCGAAAAGTGGGAAAAACAATATTTTGCTTAAACCCCTCCTCTCCCCTTCACGACTTTAAATCGCCTGGAATTTATTTTTCTAAATTTTTGTTATTTTCTCAACCTTTTTCAATGGGTTTTAAGTCTACTATATTTTTCACTTTTAACGTTTTTAAAGGCTTCGGCACTGATCTATTAGGCTGATTTTTTTGCAGAGTTTGATAAAGCGATACAAATAATCCTCGATGAGAAGTGGTTTTTATTAAATATAATATATTAAACCGTATATCAAATCAAAAATGGAAGAATATCAAATTTGTTTGAAAATAAATGAGAATTCTAAACAATACTTTTGCTTAAGAAAAATGCTGTGGTCTACTTTTTAATTAACCTTAAACCCGTTGTGGACGACACTGGATTTTTAATGCCAAAATATGTTACCTGATGCATAGAAGGCGTTTCCCAATTTTTTTTTAAATATTTGAATTGGTATAACAGTTATTATATCAAAAAAATATCAATATTTTTGTAGTTTTTTACAATACGCATTTACCAAAAATTCTTTTCTTGAGGGAGCAAAAAATATTTAAATTTGTTACATTTTGCATAAAATTTCCCCTTCCCTTGTCAGTCATGTATAATGTACAAAAATAATGACAAAAAAATATTTGTTTACTTTAATCCTTTAACTTTAAATTTTGTGAAAAAATTTTATTAGTATTTTCTACAACATTTACTTATACAATTTTATTCGATTTTAAAAAATAAAAATAAGTTACTTCTGGGCATATTTTATATTTTTCGTTAAAACTCGTTCACTCGAAGATGTGTGATGTATTTCTTGGGCCATGCAGCCAGTTTTTTAATGTCGCTTTAAAATTAAAAAATAATGGTCCATTTGTCCTCTTGCACAGTGTGTTAAAAGATCAGGGATTTCAGGACAAAAATTGCACATTTTTATTGCACTAAAATAGTTTTGTTATTATACAGGTGTCCGGAAAGGTGAGATCTTAAATGATAAGGGTGATAGAATAAGCCAAAATAATTTTAGTACTTCATATAAAAAAGGTCTATCGCGCTTTGTTAGGAAATATTGACCAAGGTTAGAATACAAAAACTTATTTCTATTATAGTCACAGTACCAATGATATTTGAGGTACTAAACCTTATACTAATGCTTCTTTTAATAGGAAACGGCTGTTCAGTAATTCAGAATTATACAAGATGAGACGATTTTTATATTTAATGTATGCATTTTAAGTAACACACCTAACACATTTAACATGTTGCTTTACTCTTTCATTCACTTTATTATTTTTATACGAAGAAGGTTATACTTTATTTAAATCGATATTCTGGGCCGTTTTTCACTAAAATCGCATTTTAAAAGCCTAAAATAACAGCATTTTGTGTGTAATACACTTTTTTAATAATAATAAAATATAGTAAAGTATAAAAAACAGTCATTATCTGTATTATACTGTTTAAAATGCTCTATAAACACCATTTTTAATAATTTTAGCACATTTTATTAATTTTCTTAAGAAAAAAATAAATTTTATTGCCATACAAATAGCGGTATGTTTAGATTTAAAACAGCGATTTTATGAAAAACCTGAACAAGTGAATATGTTAGTCAGTCATTATTCTGGGAAAAACGGTCAAAGATATCGATTCAA
The DNA here is from genome assembly GCA_014170235.1 of Listronotus bonariensis. Taxonomy (NCBI): domain Eukaryota; kingdom Metazoa; phylum Arthropoda; class Insecta; order Coleoptera; family Curculionidae; genus Listronotus; species Listronotus bonariensis. The sequence goes on along the minus strand of JACEGR010001117.1, from coordinate 177,862 downwards.
ATAGGTGTCACCTTGCTATGAAAAAGCTTAAGAATCAAATGGTTAAAGCAAAATTTCAAGTCAATCAGCTCTCGTCAAAATCCATTAATCAGATGAAAAGTCGTCTTACCCAGTATAATTACGACTTACTGAACAGCCGTTTACATATGAAAAGAAGCATTAGTATAAGATATTTTAGTTAACAAATATAATTGGTACTTTGTGTAACAGTTTCAGAGTTACAATTAAAACAACATTTTTATTGAAACTTTGAAGGTCAACATCCTAACAGTCGGGATAAATTTTTTTTATATGTGGTCTAACATGATATATTAAGGCTTACTTTATGACTCCTATCATTTATGGACTCACCTTTCCTGCCACCCTATATATACATTGAGTAGGGTAGGAGGAAGGCTCTGTATATACAAAAGCAATACTGTAATATTATTATACAAAGTAATTTAAACATAGAAGTCAATTTAAAATATAACAGGGTTGCGGTAAAAATAAAGGAGCTGCTAGCTAAATGCTAATTTCATAAAAAAGTTTGTATTAACATAGGTCCGAAATTGCATGGTTTTCAAGATACAGGAGTTAAAGTTTTTTTTTTTAATAAAATACACGACTTCTAATTTATTTTAAGCATATAATTGTTTATTTTTTTCTACCATGTTGCCTATGAGTACTTTTAGAAGAAATTAGAGTGGCTTTTAATTGTTTTTTATCGAAAATGAAGCTAGATATTATGAAAATAAGGGAAATTAAAAAGTTGCATTTTAAATTGTTTTATTGAAAAAAATAATAAAAAATTTGAAAAAGTCAGTGGCGTACTTCTTTTAAATAATATTAACTGTGGTGCCCACTGAGACACCACTGGACCCAATAATCTTAATCTGGGTAGAGCTTAAAAAGCGCCATATTACTTTAAATAAGTGTAAATCGGTTAAAGGGTTTTTAAGATATTTAAAAAATATCGACTTTTTTAAACTTTAATGGCCTGTATCTTAAAAGGTCCATTAACCACGTGATTTTTTAAATAAAATTTTGACCCCCTAGTGATACTTGGTAAGGTTTAAAACTAATCCCCTCTCCGCATTTCTTATTAAGTGTATTTTTTGGTACAAAATTATTTAAAAAATTTTACAATATTATCTTCAAATAAAAGTAGTTTAATCTAATTTTATTCTGGAAAATAAAAACCGTTATAAAAATATTCAAACAGGCATTATTACAATTTTTCAAAAAAAAAAACCCTGATATCTTTCCTACACTCTCCTTCCCCCTAGTGATGTTTTAGTATATTTCCTAACTAGTGCTGAAATTCCCAGCGCTACGCGTCGTTCGGTCAACTGCAGTCGCGTGCGGAAAAGGCACTTTCGGCACGTGTTAGGAACGCTATTTTTCTTCGAGCGTAAAAACTAAAATTTTATTTATTTTTGATATTTCATTATAATGCTATCTAATATCCTACCATACCAAAGCAAAATTTTCTTTTAAATATGAAATGCATAAAAATCCTTCATTGTGACTCAGTAATAGTTGGTTTTAAATTTTTGTACTTTTCCTCACTAGTGCGGAAAAGTAGTGCGGAAAATAGTATATTTCCTAACTAGTGCTGAAAGTGCCACTTTTCCGCACGCGACTGTGAGTTGACCAAACGACGCGTAGCAGAGTTCGGTCAAGACAGTAAAGTGCGGAAGAGCGCTTTCATCACGTGTTAGGAACGCTATTTTTCTACGAGCGTAAGGAAAACATAAAAACCAAAATTTTATTTATTTTTTTATTTTTAATACAATGCTACCTAATACCCTAGCATACCACAGCAAAATTTTCACCCGCACTAGTGCAGAAAAGTAGTGCCGAAAAGTACTTTTCCGCACTAGTGCGGAAATATGGCACTTTCAAAAATCAAATGCGTGCGGAAAGGTGAACTTTCTACGCACGCAGTAAGGAAAATACTTTTCCGCACTCGGTGCGGAAAGGAGTGCCGAAAAGCACTTTCCGCACTAGTGAGAGAGAAAGTGGCACTCCGCTCTCCTCCTGTTCAACCTCACTGATTAATGGACGACCCCAAATGACAGGTCCAGGACTATATGTTTGTAGGGACTTTTGTTATTTAAAAAAACATGATAATCACCTGTGAGTTTTTGAAACCATGTAGTAAGAAAACACCCTGTATAGGAGAAAACAAAATATGAAACATGAAGCATATTTTTAACGAATTGTAAAGTCATTTATGTTGCTCGGGTAAATAAATTAATATTATTAAACAGGTAACCAAACAAAAAATGTCCCATTGCATTCTAACTGTCATCGACAACTGCTGGTCGGCCTCGATCAAGAGCATCAGGTAAATACGTCTATTTGCTATTTTAGTACAAGGTGTTATCGAAATCAGCATAACAGTGGGCCGCGGTAATCGGCCGTCGATAACGAGAAGATATATACAGAAAAATCTTATATACGCTGGAGGCTGCGCCAATCTACGGCTCAAAATATCACGCAAATATACGCCAGCCTTCGTCGGCTATGTGACGACGGCAATGCTTGCTGCGGTTTCTATGACCAAAGATGCTTTCAGAAATAACTGACAGGCTGACGACGGCCATCTACGACTTGATCCGATAGCATCGAGCACGTACAATGATGTGTAAATGAATGTACGGTCGTCCTCCATTCACAACAAGAGATATTACACCTCCAAAGACCCCCGTATAACCACTTAAAAGCCGATTTTTTCGTAATGGGCACCAGTTGGCGCTGGGGTCAAATCTTGTAGTTACACGCGGTAAACGCTGTATGGCGCTGAAATTGCTCCTTTGGGGCTTGGGCGAAACCTCGAAAACAGATGTCACCACATTGTTTTACCTAGTATCCAAAACGGCCCGCAAGATGATGCCATAATACATTTATGAGCGTCGTCTCAAATTATTTATTAATTTAATGTTAATTTTATACTACCTACACAGTATGTACCTACCCAAATAAATCTAATGTAAATATTGCCGAATATAACATAACTTATAAATGATAAAAACTATAACCACTGAACAATATTTGTATATGTTTTTGTTTGAAAACTAAAAAAATTATTTAATGTATGCCATAACATTATTATCCTTACATAGTATAAAATGAAAGTCCCTTTTTCGGTCTGTCTGTATGCATGCTTAGATCTTTAAAACTACTTAACGGATTTTGATGCGATTTTTTTTTAAATAGATAGAGTGATTCAAGAGGAAGGTTTATGTATATAATATTATCCAAGAAAACATATACAGAGTGTTTAAAAAATTGTTTATATTTAAAATTTGATATTGGTTTTACTATTCGACCGAATTTTGATGCAGTCTTTTTAAATAGATAGAGTGATTCAAGAGAAAGGTTTATATGTATTATAATATCCAAAAAACATATACAGAGTGTTTAAAAAAAAGTTGATTTATATTTTAAATTTGATATTGACGTTACTATTTTCAACGGATTTTTAATGCGTTTTTTAAATAGATAGAGGTGATTCAAAGGGGAAGGTTTATATGTATGATAATATCCAAAAAACAACATATACAGGGTGTTTAAAAAATAGTTTACAATTAAAATTCAATATTACTCAAAGGATTTTGATGTGTGGTTCTTTTTAATAGATAGAGTAATTTAAAAGAAAGGGTTATATGTACAATAATACAAAAAAAAAACATATACAGAGGGTTTAAAAAAATAGTTTGAATTTAAAATTCGATATTACTCAACGGATTTTGATGTGGTTTCATTTTAATAGATAGAGGGTTTTAAAACGAAGGTTTAAATGTATAATAATATAAAAAAAAATATGCGTGTTAAAAAAAATAATTTACATTTAAAAATTGATATTATAGTTTAGTGAAACTTCAATTGTCTTTAATATTACTTAACGGATTTTGATGCGGTTTTTTAATATATAGATATAGGGATTCAAGAGAAGGTTTAACTGACTACATGTATAAAGCAAAGTCGTTTCCCCGTCTGTATGTATGTATGCTTAGATCTTTTAAACTAATCAACGGATTTTAATGCAGTTTTTAATTAATAGAAAGAGTGATTTAAGAGAAAGGTTTTTATATGCATAATTAGTTTTGGTTAAATCTAAATCTGGTTAGATAAAATTTAATGCGTACGAAGCCGCGGGTATTATATTGTAAAGAGGATATAGGTGGTAGAATAAAACTATCAAGTAATGCCAAATAAGGAAATGTTACAAATTGTTTATATTTAAAATTTAACATTGACGTTACTATTCTTAAGGGATTTTGTTGCGTTTTTAGATACAGTGTTTTAAAAGGCGGGTTTATATGCATAATAATATAAAAAAACATATACAGAGTGATTAAAAAAATAGTTTAAATTTAAAAATTGATATTACCCAACGAATTTTAATGCGTTTTTTTTAATAGAGTGATTTAAGAGGAATGTTTATATGTAAATAATATTAAAAAAAAAACATAAACAGAGTGTTTAAAATATAGTTTATATTTAAAATTTAATATTGGTTTTACTTTTCCTAACGGATTTTGATGCAGTTTTTTTTTAATAGATAGAGTGATTCCAGAGAAAGGTTTATATTGTAATGTAGCTTTTAATTACATACAGCCCCCTAGGGGTAGCCCGTACAGGCTAAACTTAACCTTTACCTTTCTTCTTGACTTCACCTCTACTACCCACTACCTATCTAATCTTCCTAATTTCTTCTTCCCCTTGCTATTGGGTAACTTTATGTTTATATACAAAGTTTTTTGGTGACTTAGCACGTTGTTGACCGTGAACGTTCATTTTTAATGACCCAAGTCAAAATTTCTTGCTTAGTGGTTCAAACCGTATTCGAAAATACGATATAAATATGAGAATCAAGAAAATGTATGTTTTCAAACCGTTGCGCTAAGTTATTAGGTTATGATTATGATTTTTGATTTTTAGGGTTAATATGTACTTTTGTTTACACCGAAAATAAACATTTTCACTTGACACGGCCACGTTAAGAGTTTACGAAAAATTACCAAAACAAAGATTTTAATGAGTACGATACATACGCCCGCCCGACAAAGATAGCTATATTGTTTTTAAACCATTGTCCGGGATGTATTCAAACACGGTTAAATACGCGACGTACATGACGTCACCGTTTAACAAGAAAATCATCAATTTTAGGCGAAGAACCAATTCTAAAACGGTATTTACCAATCGGTTATGTTGACGTTTAAACAATATGTATTATACGTCAAAGTTGTCACTAATTATTACCGCGGTGATAATTGGTTGAACGCCTAAAATTGCTGAAAGTAAAGTTTTTAAAATATTTTGAACCGTCTTAACAACAAAAAATGGCTCTAGAAACAGTTATTGTTTCTTTGAAAAAAAAACCTGACACCTTTTGAATGTGCATTTTCAATATCAAAATAATTAAATAAAAAAACTGCATATCACCCCATACAGGGTGTTCACAATATGTATAATAATATCCAAAAAAACATAAACAGAGTGTTTAAAATGGTTTATTTTTAAAATTTGATATTGACGTTACTATTCTCAACGAATTTTAATGCGTTTTTAAATAAATAGATGAGTGATTTAAACGTACGGTTTATATGTACCATAATATAAAAAAAAACATATACAAAGTGTTAAAAAAATAGTATACATTTAAGTTGTTCCGGTTTAGCCAGAAAAGACCCTTTCTTTCTTATTTTAAATGGGATACCCGGTATATTATTACTCATTTAAATAAAACAGAATTAATGAAAATAAAATATTGATTGTGTGTTATCAAATTGTTGGTAAAAAAATGCTCTTTTGAGCTATTATAGTGAACCACCCTCAATCCATTTGAAAAAACTGACTTAGGACCATTAGTACGATTTTGCAAATTTTAGACTACTCTGAACAGGCCATAAAAGCAAAAAATAGTCGCATCTATTTTTCCGTGACTCCTTGATCTTCGTAAACAAGTTTTTACAATAGTAGAATTAACGGACGTGCTATTAAGTTATTATTCAAGAAAAATCGGATTTTTCCGATTAAAACATAAAACGCGACCTTACTAAACCTTCTTTAGATGTAAGTACCAGTCAGGGGTGAAAACCACCTTCCCAAGAGCCAACCTAACAACCCTTAAAGAAAAATTTAATGTAAAACATACAAGGTCTAAAACAACCAGAGTCTCTTCAGCCGGCATAAAAACCACCCCGAAGGAGATAAACTACCCCATTTCATAGACGCCTTGGAACAAACACCTAAATATGAAATCTAAAAAAAATACCAGGTGAACGAGTAAGAAATGCCGAAAAGGGCACATATATCACACCTACAGAAAAAAAAAACCTTGCATCCAAACCTCGAAAAGTGTAAAATCCCTGCCACTGCCGCAAAACAGTAACCATCGAATGCGGCTGATTTCCAAGAAATAAGCATATTAGAAATCCTCCACGGGTATAGCTGGAACCTAAGTTGGAAAAAAGTTATGTTAAGTTTACTTAGTTTACTTCTCAATATACTACATACTAGCCGTGTCCACTTCACTGGACGTTAATTATATTTTTCGCTGACTTCATATACATATGCCATTTTTTTTCTTATCTTTTTGTTCAATCATTATGAAAATATAGCCTCTTCACCTATTGCACTCCTGAATTAGTGCTTCCGAAGATTAGAGCCCTTACAAACATCAAACAAATTACAAACTTTAGAATACTAGAAGACATTCTTATCTATTTGGAAATAATTGCGTTTACACTCAAAAAGTTTACCTTTTTGACCCTCAGACAGTCAATATTAGTAAAGCAATATGATTGAGGCAATATGATTGAAGCATAATATTATTGATACATGGAGGATATTAAAGAGTTTTCCCCACTTTATCTTTTAAATAAGACAAGATATTAAAATCGGGTAAAATTTGGGTAAAAGGGTGTCACTTAAAATACTCTTTGGCATAACAATAATTTTGGTAACGTGGCCTAGTGCCAAGGGGCACTAGCAACAACAAAACATTCCTTGCGTTTTATTCTTTAATTAGATGGGTAGTTATTTGACCATGCCGATAATCGGTTTTAATTTATTTATACGAAAACCGTACGTCATACAAAAAAAAATAAAGAAACCAAATTTGTTCCAAACAAAACGAGGATTCAAAAAAAAAAAATCAGTAGAGGACTATTTTCTTAAAAAATATTTACCCTAAACCCCTTATGGACGACACTGGTTAAATTTTATTTTTCTTATATATCAAAAATGTCAACTATAGTAATGCATAGCGACATGTCTTCCAATTTTTTTTAAATATCTAAATTGATGTAAAAGTTATATTAGAAAAACGATAATTTTTTACAAATTTTAATATCCCGTAGCTCAAAAACCAAGACATTTAGGATATATGTTCATTTGTTTTTTTCTTATTTTTCATTGAAGAATCACCCCTTAAGGTTTATCGGTTGAGTTATTGGACACCCTGTTTATGTATACTTTAATCATATACATAAGTAAGAAAAATAATACCAATAGTTATACCATAAATTATAAATAGGTAAAAAATAAAAATGATTTCTAGGGCAAAATAAGCTGATTGTTCTGAAAGCCTGCGACTGTTATCTTGTTTTGAGTGGACGAGGAAAGCTTGTTAATCATGATAGACAAGCTAATGAATTAAACGTATTCCTAAGTATATAATACTGTATAGTTAAAAATACAGATATTATGTCTTCCTTGTAATAAAAAAAAATGTATATTTTGCTTAAAAAGTATTAAAGCTTAGACAAATTTATATCCGATTTCAGTCGTGTCTAGGAACTTTAATAGTCGCGGTATAACTAAACCTTGTGTGCGACTTCCGTTGTCGATTTATTGAGCAGTAGCTGTTACTAAGCAGGCAATCTGACGCTGCCGTTTCGGTCTAGCCCAATCAACAGCCGCAATGCTTTAAGTGGGAGTCGGAATTATCTGCGCTGGTCCAACTTTTTGGAAATATTCTTATTCTGCGATATTTTTAGTTGATTAACCTAGTTTAAATTAAAAAGCGTCACGGTCTATTCGAAAATTCGTTAATCTCGAATTAGGCTTTTGTAGTATTGTAAAGATATTAAAAGATACATTATCACGTTGATCTTCAAGGGTTTTCATGTAAACGAGGTGTATTAAATTTGCACTTTTACTCAGACTAATTATTCAGTAGAAAGAAACAGATATAACCAGATAGTCTTAGCCTATGTTCTATGTATATAAGATCAATTTCAAGTAGTTGCTGATATTGCAGGATGGTCTCTTGCGTAGTCAATAGTGCTGTTTATTGCTCTATAGACACCAAATTTATTATTAACAGGTACATAATTAAAGAGTCGGCTCGAACAAAGTTTTAATTTACAGTTTATCAAGTTTTCAGGAGGGGTAAAAAATCTATATATTGAATATTTGCGTTTTAAAATAAAAAACGTTCATAACAGATAAAAACCGTCTTTTAGGCCATTAGGTACACACGATTTATCTATAGTTGAGGCTATGGAGTATGTTACAGCAAAATAATAAATGTCAAACTGAAAGCTGAGCGCCATTTAAAAAAATGAAAAGGGGTGCTTTGTGGCACATCACTTTAAAGCTCCTGACGAGTACTTTATAAACCCAGAATATAAAGTCAATATCTTTAGCTACTACAAAATGGCGGTATGTTAATAATTACTTAAATAGGAACCTGATTTTGATGGTCATATTTCCAAAACCAAAAACCCCCTTGCCCGCCCCAAAACCAAAAAGCTGGCGTCGCCACTGATGTAGTATTTTTTAAAGCTATTTTTAACGTTTTTTTGTAATAACGTATTTTGTTTATTATATCACCAGAAAAAAGATATTTAAAAGATCTTAAAGAAAATATCACATTCAGTATATCTAACTTTATTAGTTTCGGAAATATGGCCATCCAAATAAGGTATTTGATTTTAGTTTTAAAGTAGTAACGTCATATTTTAGTAGGTCAATGTAGTCACTTTATATTCTATGGTGTGTAAATGATATGTACCTGGGATGTTGCGGATGCAGATTTTTTACGTCCGGATGCGGATCTGTACAAAAAGTGTAGGTAGGGTAAAAATAAGACAGTTATTTCAAGTCCTTGTTCGTATTACAAACAACAGCGAGAAGCGTCATCGTCACCAATTTACTGAAGTCCAAAACAAAATTATTGCTTTTCGATTTATATCTATCATTTTTTTGTTTAAAATTTGGTTTATGTTGTCTTACTAAAGTAATTTTCATAAAAAAATATCCAAACTTAATTCAAAAGTTAGGAGGGGAGGCACTGGACGTATATAATGCTTTTTATGGGAGGGTTCTGAGTGCCAAAAAAATTAAAATTAAAAAAATTGCTCACTTTTGAAACCCATCTATTTTACTATACGTTCTCTTTCCTTCTTCTCGTTAACTAAGGGGAAAGGTTCACATTACCATCAAAAACATTAAAAAAGCACTTTTCCATACAAATCTCTCTTCTTACAATGCTAAGGGGGGGTGTTCAACCCCCCTCCCACCTTATCTACGAGGGTCCTGACTTTAAATACGCATTGCATGTTTATTAGGTTTTTAAAAAATAATAAAACTGGAACTGTTAAAGACTTTACTATTTACTACCTAATTTAAGTTTAAAATGCTTTTAGATTATCCAACATACCCAATAATTTACTGGATATCTGGTTTAAAATAAGAAAAAAAAACATTTGTTATAAACTCTCTTACATCCTCAATTTAGTTTTTCTTCTTAAAAATTTTTCACATGAGAGAAAAAGTATTTAAAAAATATTACATTTTTAATTCACTTTTATCAACGATTTTTTTACAGCAGCACATGCATCCAGGTTATATCTATGCTTTTATTTAAAGAAAGTATATCCTTAAGTTCATCCTTGATCCAATAATAAAAAAAGAAATAAAACTATAAATTTTAAAATCCTAAATTTTAAAATTAAATATTTCAATGTTTACCCTCCTCACGTAATCCGATTCTCAATACAATTTTTCTAACCCCTCACCGACAACGGCACAATACTACGCATTAAACTATAGTAAATAAAAGTACGGTTCCGAGCATCGTGACATGTAGCAAACCGCTGACGCAAACCCCAGAGCCATTCAAATTACTAGCAACCCTACTCGTAACTTCCTCAGGCAAAAGTTCTGACGCTTGCATCGGCGGTTAGTAAACTGCCGCGCCGCTCGGAATCATACCCAATACCCAAACACCGATGACAAAATATCGACCAGCCTAACATCGATGTTATGATACCACCGATGAACATCGCGCATCCCTGATCGTAATTCCAAAATCAATATTTTTACGTATCAATATTTTATTCTTAATAACCCATTTAAGTCTGTAATTTGTTAAAACTTATTATTTTAAATTAAGTATTTAACAAAACCAATTTTTCTTTACTCCGCCACTGTACATACATATCGTTTAATAAAATCGTGATTAAGTAGGTTTCTGTAACGTTATTCTGAGAACTCTATTTTATTTTGTTATTACTTTATATTTTTATGAGGGCAGCACCGCCTAGATGCAGCTAAATTAAGCAGTGATGCCAAAACTATCAGATTTTTAGCATTTAACAGACTTTACTGAATAATTAAAAGGAAAAAATACTTGGGCAAAAGCACATTTTAGAATAATTTAAATTAAGCAATTTTAAAATATAAATTATTCTGGAAGTCGTGAGATACAGTGCCGTACCTATGATATAATAAGAAAATAGTTTAGAATATTTCGTCGTCCTTACAGACTTTAAGGTTTAAAATATGGCAGCAAGGGATTTACCGCGAAACTTTGGATGTTATAGAAATTTGACCGGTGAATCATCTTGTTGTGAATTGATCATTGTTAATACTGAAAAAGCAAGAAGTTCTCTTGGTATTTGATAAAAGGATAAGAATTCAAGAAACGGATTTTTTGTTATTATTAATATATGTGAAAATATTTAATTATTTTTTACCCTTTTTGGTACTTGTTGTTTTTATTTAAAATTATATGGAATAATGCAAAACAATTTATTTAATTAGAAATGTGATATTATTTTTATTTAATTTTTTTAACTTTTAAAGAGTGAAATAGAAAACATTGGCTTGGTACTCATATTATGTATCTAATTAATGACGTTATAATAACATTGACTTAATGTTTTTATGTCTGTGTTAGCATTAATAGAGTGTTTATGTTTTTTATAAAAGCATTTCCAAAAATTCCCTTTTCTTGTGATTGGGTTCTGTTTTTAAAATTTTCGTATCGTCATAGTTAAAGGTATGCTTTTTTCACATTCATGTTTCGTTAATGCCGTTTTGTTTTTCTTGTCGTATTTATGACCATTTAACCGGTTTTTAAGATATTGTGTAGTTTGGCCGATATAAACACCTGGGCAATTGTTACACGGTATTTGGTATATAGTGTGTGTCTTTTGATGTTTAGGAGTTTTGGTTTTAAGTGTGCTAAAGAATTTTTTTGAAGAATGTTGTGACTTTTGTGGCAAATGTCAATATTGTGTTTTTAAGTTAGATTGCAAGTTTTCTGATAAGCCCTGAACGTATGGGATCGATAAGTAGTAATTTGATTTTTCACGCGCTACATTGTGGTTGGAGATATTTGCTAATTCTAGCCTATTTTTGAAAATTATATTTATTAGTTTGCCTGGGTAGCTATTTTTAATAAGAATATCTTTAGCTTTTTTAATAGCTTTAGCTTGGTGTTCCCGACTGCTCAGTTTTATGGCTCTATCAGCCAAACCAACAATTACCGACTTTTTTGGAACATTGGGTGTTGTGAAAAATAATTGATGTACCTGCCAGACCAGGTTTTTTTGTGTACCATTCTGTTTTAATAGTGTTTTTGTCGTTGTGTAATGTTAAATCTAAAAAGTTTATTGTATTATTATTTTCTAATTCTATGGTAAATTGAAGTTTTTCATGAAAGGAGTTGAAACAATTTAAAATATAATCCGATTTATTCTTTGGAATTACTGTTAGGCAGTCATCAACATATCTGAAGAAAAAAGGAACTTGAAAATCCAATTCCGCGATAACTTTACTTTCAAGCTCTTCTTAGACAATTTGAGCTATGACGCTACAAAAAAAATAACAAAATATATTTTGTTTTTAAATAAATTAGAAAAATGATTTAAAAACAATATATTACAAACTAATATTACCTAGATTTATATATACAAGAGAAAAAAGCTTTATTAGGTAAAATAGCAAAATCCAATTTTAAAACTCGTAAGTCAATGAAAAAAACTTCTTAACTAATTTGTTTGCATGGCCTACCGCAAAATTTTAGATATATATATTATCAAAATTGAGAATTTTGTCGTTGTTTATAAAAATAACCCACAGTGTTATATATATTTTTGAGAAGCGTGTAAAAAGGCAAATTAATTTTTACCAAATATATGTTCTATTTAAAAACCCCAACTTTGGTCAATATTTTCAAAACAAGGGCCATATAAATAAAAAGAAGCAAATATTTTTGCTTATAAGTATAATGTATAGAGGATTTACTTCAAACGTATAAATAAAGTGGAGCATTTGCTTACAAGTGCGAGTATTTATAAATTGAATTGTTATGCTACTGAATAGAAGCATAACTTTTCTATGAGTAAGTACTCGCACTTGTAAGCAAATGCTCGACTTATTTATGGGTTTAAAGTAAGTCCTTCTACACATACCTTATACTTAAGCAAAAGCATTTGCTCTTTTATTCATATGGTCCACTTTGTATTTAAAAAAATCTGAATATGCTACTGCACTCTAAGTAAAAAGTTATATAAAGAATTAATTTTACATTTTCTAAATCACCCTGTAGCTTAGAAACTAGAGATGGCAATGATTGCTTTGTTTGTGACATTTTTCGTATTGCAAAAAGTAGCTCAGGTTCGCAAAAACCGCAAAGTTTTATCTTTAATAATAACTGAGATACTCGCTGTTGCAAGCCCAAACTGGGACTGTTAATAACAGTAAAAATTTGAAATTTTTCTGTATTTCTGTAAATTTAAAAATATTTATTTTAGATTAATTATATACTAATAATATACCTGAATAGTCGTTTAATCAAAAATAATATTTTTTACATAAAAATACCTTTTCTAAATAACCTGCCAGCATATGAAGGTGTCAGTGGATAAAGCTGTTATGTGACATTTTAATATTCTGATACTTCTACTAAAATAAGTTGATATTCGGTCGTTTTAACTTAAAGAGGGCAATAGTTTTTTATAATTAAAAATAAAAAATATTTTATCTGCTGACAAGTCCTTTTATTCACTGATATCTTCATATTTTACCTTATTCTTGACATCCAGTAAACTGTCTTTGCCTTAAACAAAAATCTTTACAAGTTTTATTTATACATTTTTAATTCCTTTTAATAAAAAGGAAAAGCCCTATGTAAAAACGGAAACAAATTGACTTTGAAAACCCAGAATTGTTATAAAAGCAAATAAAACGCCACATAATGGAATTACAAAAAGTAAACAAGTTAAAACAAAACTTTTGGAGTTGTATCTTGGTTCCCAAAGAGATTCTAATTAATTAAAAGTTCTTTATCATTAAATGGCTTTCCTTTATTTCACTTTGAGTAAAACTTTTTATTAAATTGTTTTCTCCATTTCTACTGTAAGTTTTAAACTAAGCTTCTTTATTAAAGATGAGTGTGTTAGTCAATTATAAATTTGGTTTAAAGGAAATTAGAATTGGAGTAAACCTATTAACGGTGTTTTTGTTTTAGTTTTTAAAACTGAGTTTATTAAATTTTAATTCTCCTAGAATGCTAAATATTTACGGGTACCGAAAATGCTACCACAAATTCCTGCGGTTAAAATGACGATCTAAGAGAACTAACCCTAGTTCAAAAGTGAATAATTTCAGAGATTGAGACTGTCAAACTTTCATTTTGGTTTTAGTTATTTCTTCATTACATTATTATCTTGTTACAGTAGGGTATTGTTACCAAATTTGACTAAGGAAGGATTATGGATTAAATATTTAGAATCCGCTGTTGTCAAATCGAGAGAGCGATAGCTGCAATACCTTAAACAAGTTTAAAAACAAAAGATGCTTTTAGCCACTCCGTATTTACTTTTAAAAGCATTAAGTTAACTAGTAATGTATACAGAGTCATTTAAATTAAGTGTCCGAAATTGGTAATTTCGTTATTATTTAATCACCATTTTTCACGCTCTTTAAGGCTAAAAATTAGAGAAAACCATTGACAATCGCATTTTAAAGTTATACAGCAAAAACTTTTTTTTTTAATTGGAAAACCCTATATACTATATTACCATTGGAATGATCTTTTTAAATTCTTGAAAAAATACGTATGTGGTGGTATACCCAAATTTTTCATATTGCAAATGTCCGGTGGGCCAACTCCTTGGGGCCACTGGGGGGCCAGTCATGGAGGTAAAGTAAGAAATAATTCCCAACTAATAAAAAGACTGGGACAAAAAGCTCTGCAAATTACCATCTGGCGGTGTGTAATAAAACAAATTAACTATTAAAGACATTTGAAAAACTCGAAATTATTGATGTTTTTAGACTTATTTTTGCAATAAAATGTTTTTTTTTTGCAGTCATATTTTAATACTGCGATGGCCACTTTTGATATACATCCTATATCTAGATGTACCATTTGTGGCCACTTTAAGCAATTTCTTAATTTCTATGAAGAGTTAAAGTAACTTAAAAGAAGTATGGCCTAACAAAATATGACTTAATACCATTATTAGTGTATCAATATTTGAATTTAAAAAAATTCAAGTCTTTAAAGTTAACTTTAGTACAAAGAGAATGATAATATATAATATTACCTCGTTTTGCTACCATTTGAGACCATAGATGTATCATCTGTGGCCAGTGGTTGCACTATTTGTGGCCATAGTAAATTTTATGTGCTATTTAAGAAAATATTATTATTATTATTTACAAAATTTATTATTAATTTATAATTTTGTTTTTGATTTACTTTAACAAAATACAATACGAAGGCATTCTAACCTATAAAAAAGAAGAAAGCTAATAAACAATTTATTCTAAATTAAATGATTAATTTTTTAAACTAAAACAAAAAGAGATAGGGAAGATAAATTTATTCGTTTTATATATACATAGTATTTATCACATTTTGTCAAGTTGGACAGAGACTTATACCTTTTTTTGTTATTAGAGATAGAAATAAGATGTAAGTAGCAAAGTTTTAGGAATTTTTACTTAGAATTCAGTAGCGCACCTACATTTTTTATTAACTGTTTTTAAGTCGTAACACAAATCTGTTAATTTTTTAATTAAAAACTCTGTTTATTAAATCACCACTTAAAAATGTTTTAAAAGTTTTAGGAAAATATCCCATTTGATATCTCTTTCTTTAATAGTTAAAAAAATTAATCACACTATACCTAATTTGTTTGGATAGTTTTCCGCGATTTTGAAAAACCACAGTTCTTCGCTCGTTTGTTGTTATATTCGGGTATAACTAAACAAAATGGAATAGATCTACGGCAAATAAAATTACAAAATATACAAAAACTACCGGATTTGGACTCTACTAGTCCGGTACTGGTTTAGTTGGAAACAAGGTATGGGACAATTTTTAGGTTGGCGCATGCACAGTACGGATTTTAAAAATAAAGGTCTATGCTACAAATATAGATCTAAAATTATTGATTTTAGCGTTGTAATTCAAAAATTTTTTCTTTAAGGGCCAAAATATACGGTACTCTAAGTCCTTACCCACAAATTCGGTAAGAGCGATCCCAAATTATTTGGATAAGAGGTGTCTCATCAAATTGTAGTTGGCGCATGCGCAGTACGATTTCTAGGCCAAGCGGTTTTTAAAATTTGGATGGTATTGCTCAAGATATACGAATGTCGTTGTTGAGATTATCAAATTTTTAATTTACGACCCAAAATTAGTCGGAAAAGCCGTATAACTTAAATTCGCAGATGCGCAACGCATGGTTAAAAACATAGTCCCTGCTCGGGCGCCAAATTTGTACCGATAATTTTTGCGGTTTCGACAACCTTGAAGCACTAACCTTGATGCGTTACATACGTTTAACGAATACTTATTATGCCAACTATTTTTAGATTTGAATGAATATACAGTGAGGTCCTAAGGTCCGCCGCCCTCCTTCTAACTTCTGAGCCGTTTGGTATATTTTTATGAAACTTGAAAAAATATTTTATGACCACGGTCTGCAATTTTTACATATTAATGACAGCTCTAAATGTTAAGGTGACAGCTGAGCGCCACATTGAAAACAAAAGTTAAAGAAAGGGGGTCCTGTGGCACATCATTTTAAAGCTCTCTTCAAAATCTTAAAGATGACCATATTTCCGAAACTAATAAAAATTGGATATATTGAACGTGTCATTTTTACAGTGATAAAATATACACTACTAAATTATTTTAAAAATACCTAAAACTTTTTTTATTCCTAATAACGAAGAAGTTCAAAGTGCCTAGCCAAATTTACAAAACTGCATGGAAAACAAATAATTTCTGTTTAGAATTCCATCTCTTTTTTTATTTAAAATAATTAATTATCTTCCTAACTAAAAATATTTTGCTAACTCATTGTTTGTTCTTAAGAAATAATTTTCCAAGTTTATGCGCATAGGTTAGGAATCACCCTGTATTCGTGGGAATAATCCACCATATTAATGTATCAATAAGTAACATGGCCACAAATGGATTTCATATGCTCCATTTGCATGAAAAATGGCACCTCTATAGTTTTGTTGTTCCATTTGTGGCCATGGCCTATATTTTTTTATATTTAGGGTTATTTTTGGTAAATTTATTTTCTTTTTACTTTCCAGTTGGTCACTTAAGTAGTAAATAATAAAAACATCAAAAGAATATTATGACTTTTACCAAAAATCAAAAATTACTTACCAGGGTTTTCTGCAGATTCTTATATGAAATGATGATCTGTCTGGGTACAACACGCATTCCAAATATGTTTGTAATTATTTCTTAAATTATTCTTTTAAGAAGTAGCTGAATCGGTTCACAATGTGCCAATTTATTTGAAAATCCCAAAATATACTACATACCACCATAGTACTAAGAACTAAATATTTAATATTTACCTATAAATTTTAAAGTGGCCACAAATGGTACATCTACCCTATTTGCATTTTTTTGTCTAAAAATATATGTAAGTCTGCTTTAAAGGCCAAATACGTTAAAAAACTTAAAATATGGGCCTCATACAGGTGTTACCAGGGGGCCAATTGCAAGAAAAATATTGGCCATATTTTTAAATTCAATAGTTAAGAATAATTTTTTTTGTATAAAGCATTAATACAGGGATGAGCAAAGTCCGGAATAAAAATTAATATCTTTTTAACCAGTAACTTACGAAAAAACGCTGAAACACGTCAATTGATTTTAAATTGTACGCATTTTTTGACAGACCCCACACAACTTTTTTTTAAATGCAACGTATGTCGTGTATGGGCTCATTGAAAAGGATGGTCTTTTCGTTGGGTACACGACTGGAAAGAATGGGACCGCTTCGGTCCTGGTCCCGGGGTATACGAGCTGACCCTATTCAGCCCTATTGACCGCTATGAATTGGCCTGTCGCCTGAAACAAAAATAAGAAAACCCCCAAAAACCCAAAAAGTTCTAATTAAAAACGACGTTTCGGTGGCAAGTCTGTCAAGTTAAAAATTAAGTTAAAAATAAAAATAAAACTTTAACTAATATTTAAATTAGAAATGATTAAAATTTTAGGCTTTTTAATATCGCAAACTGAAAATAGTGTGACATATGTGTCATGACACAAACTCCGTTTTTTAGTTGTTTTTTTCTATAGCTTAGTTAATATTTGAAATAGATTTGTTTACTATTAACACTCTTTTTCTATTTTCAATAATACCTTAGCTACAGAGAAAATACATTTGTGAGAAAAAAACGTTTTTTTTTAATATCTAATAAGCCATAATTTTATTGTACAAAACCAAAAGTGATTTAAACTAAGCTCCTAAAACTACAGTTCTTTCCACCTTTTATTATCTCGGTAGCTGGAGCGGTTTCCGAGATCCCTATACTAAACATCGAAAAAACTTACCCTGTTTATAGACGGCGCAATCTGAAGAAAGGAAGCGGATAATTGAACCTGAAGACCTTGGATTCTTTGGTCTTTACTTGTTATTTAGTGGTTTTGTCCCAATTCTACATTGGGACGGGTAAAAACTGAAGGTAAAGGGCGCAATTTTTAGCCTGATGACCTTTTATTTGCTTTTCCATTTTTGTACGATCAAAATTTTGTTGATGGCTACAACGGGCGTAATATTTACTTTTGTTTAATCTATGTGGCCATAATCGATGGTAAACATACCTGGGATAATTCCAAAAACATTAGTTGCACAGTTTTAGTTACTATCATACAGGATAGGCACAAAATTATTTGAAAAATTATATTATCGTGCCTAAGTATTATTTTTTCCAAAAGCGACCTTTCTTTGACAACAATAATTTTAAAATTTATTAACAATTTGACGGTAATTCGTAAATATTTCAACGCTCCGGCTCAGGTCCCAATGTATAAATCGTGTTACCACATAGTTGATTAACCTTTTAAACTCAGGTCATAGAAAAGATTTAAAAAAAAATAAAAAAGATTTTTTACCGTTTTTATGACAAATCAGTCACAGATTTTAATATTAAAAACAGATTTAAAAAAATATTTTATTTTAAAATAATTCACAACTTTAATAAAAGGTGCTTTACAAATCCAAGGCACCGTTTTTAGAACATGTTTTTGATAGAAAATACTAATTCCTAAAGGCATGTTCATCATAATCTGATAGCAACCTAATCACTTTTTAATGTAGAAGTAATATAGCCATTTTATGACAATTTTATCACCCGCGTCAGATAAAAGTAGTTAGAAAAAGGAATAGAGGTTTATTCAAATACTATATCACCAGGCTTTTAAATTTAATTGATTAGATTATCCAACATAGTTTAGGAAAGATTCTGCTTGGAAAATGGTTAAATGAACAATAATTTATTAAAAACATGAGATTGCAAGGTGATCAAGGGTTTTTTTAATTAATTTTCATGAAACTATTCGCCAGGCACTCTGCAAAAAATATTTGAATAATTTAATGGATTTGAATTTGTAGTTCAAGAGGTATACGGCAAGTTTATTTTGTAAGAAATAGATTAAAGCCAACAATAAAGAATTTAACTAATAATTAGGTTTGATACTTTTTAACGTATTCGACACCCAGTTAGAATAACAAAAATTTATTCGTATACAGCGTGTCTTCAGAAGGTCTTGGCAAATGGTAAACATTTAATATTTATTCTACGAAAAAATGCCTCCTGATAAAAAGTTCTGCTTGGTAATAAAATACAGCTTTAAAACAATATTTGTATGTTGGATGAATGTGTCAAAAGGTTCTGCTTTACAATTATGGGAAACATTTTTTATTTTGTGAAAAGGAAAAAATCGTGCTATTTCTTGGTTGTCTATCTGACTGCACCTTGTATATCTCACCTAAAAATATTTTATCAGCAAACATAAATTTTGTCTAAAAAACAATCATTTTGGTTTTGTCCAGGTAGAAGTTCTGTCAGTAAAAGAAAAATGAAGAAATTAAACGGCTAGAGCAAAATGTTAAATTTGTCACCTGTGTTAAAAATGCATACATAAAATGTCTCACCCTATATAATCCCGACTTACTGAACTGCCGTTTACCTATGAAGAAAATCATTAGTATGAGGTTGTTTATTTGTCCGAATATCATTTGTACTCTGGCAACAATTAAAAAATTATAATTATAATCTTTTTATTCTAACTTTGGCTCACTTTATCACCCCTATTATTTATGATCTTATCTTGTCAGGTACCCTGTATAAATACATACAAATATTGCAAGTTAAATAAAAGCGTTTAAAAAATTTAGGAATTAAATTAATTCCTATCTTTGAGACACACCACAAAGGATAGATGCCCAACTACTAGAGTACCGTAGGTGTCGGATTAATAGATGTTTAGACCAACTTATCTTCTTATTTTGTCAAAGTTTTCCAAGCACTAAAACTTGCAGATAATCCAGTAATACCAATACGAATTATTGTTGAATAACTACTACCTGATAATATTTTTCGTCTGAGATTTTGAACTCGGATCACCTGAGTAAAGGCCGCTGTCGTGGAAGACAACTTTTTCATATGGTAAAAAAATCTAAATATACAGGGTATTTTGAAGTTGATATATTCTTCTTAACACACTTTGGAATGCAAGAAAATAAGAATATTTTTCAAATAAAATTATGTTCGAAAACGCTTTGTTTCCAAAATACAGGGTGTTAAAGTTTTAAGAAAAAAATTCCTTTTTATCCTAAATTTCCTACCATCATAACCAAAGATTTGTACTGATTTTTTTTTTCAAGAAAAATTGTAAACCACAGCTTTTACTTCGAATCAATACTATTTTTAAAATAATCATTAACTTTTGGGTCAATTTTGTTTTTTGTTATTTTTCGTAAGACAAACGGTTTTTGTTTTAAAAAATAAAAGCCATTTTAATGCGTGACAAAATCGCTAAAATATGATATGGTGTTTTGTATGTAAAATT
The DNA here is from genome assembly GCA_014170235.1 of Listronotus bonariensis. Taxonomy (NCBI): domain Eukaryota; kingdom Metazoa; phylum Arthropoda; class Insecta; order Coleoptera; family Curculionidae; genus Listronotus; species Listronotus bonariensis. The sequence goes on along the minus strand of JACEGR010001117.1, from coordinate 157,230 downwards.
CGTTTTGGACTTTTATTAATAATTATAACCATTTATTTTTCCTTTATTAGGTTTAAGTTTTAGTACTGTAAGTTTTGACCCTTAATAATAGAAATTAGACAAAAACGAATTCGTCGTACTAAAAAATATTAAGAGACCAAATTAACTCCAAAGTAAATGGTATTTTTTTTTAATTATACAAATATTGTTTTAATGCCACTAATAAAATGGTTTTAAAAAACATTACAGCAAAAAATGTAATGTAATGGGTAATAAAAGTGTACCTAATGTTGTGGACATATCTGGAGTGGTAGAAAAGTCATAACTTTGCTACCACTTTATCATAATAAAAAAGGCATTTTTACTAAAACTTTAACACCCTGTATTTCGAAAACGAAGCAATTTCGAACATAATTTTATTTAAAAATGTTCTTATTTTCTTGTATTTTATACTGTGTTAAAAGCAATATATCAACTTAAAAATAACCTTGTATAAATAAAGTGTATTTTATACCATAAATAATTTGGCTATTTGGCATGTCGATTGTCGATATTAGGCTTGCCTAATACATTCTTGTTATTTAAAATTGCGCAGTTTTTTTAACTTCTCTTTTAGTGCTCCTCTTTATAAATAATTTTATTATCCGATCACTGTATGTGGTGATGTTTTGACCATGCATGTTCGGCGACTCCTGATCTCGACGTTTCACCTCGTTTCGATTATTTTTTATTTTCGTTTATTCTAATTTCTAGTGGCTTTTTGTTTTTCCAACCTATACTTTACCACATTCACAAACATCCTGCTTTTTAATCGTAGATCGGACAAATTATCCCAAAGTTAACTGATTTATGACGTGACGTTCGATCCAAAAATCGGATCCGGACGTATGCGTCGCGGTCATAAAAACCTATGATTATTTTACCTTTAGACCATCTTATCCGATAATCGTGTCTGATCGTCCGGATTAAAAGTAGGATATGTGCGGGCGGCCTTAGAATAATTATCAAGGTAATCTGAGATTTACATGCTATCTTAATATTGTACTTATTGGGCAACTCTGGCGGATCTTTCCGGAAAATCCTTTTAACATACAGAATAGTCATGAATGTTTGGTCTTGTTAAGTCTAGTGTCGGTGGTTTTCTCTTGCTTTTATGTTTGTCTGTTGTTTTCTTTATAAATCTTTCTTTGTATCCATTTTGTTAAAGGTCCCTAGTTAAGTAAGTTATCTTATACTACCTATAGATAATCTTTAGAATTGCATAGGGACAGCGCGGTTATAATATAACGTTGGTATGGCGGCTTGTTTAGTTCCATTTAAGTGATTCGAGTTTTAATGTGGGTATTGTCTAGTATAAGTCGTTTTTTTGTATTCCGATGGTTTGTATTTGTTCATTATGTATTTTAGCTAAAACTTCCTGAAAAGGTGGATTTAAGTTTTGTTCTTCTTCTTTGTCAAATTTATTCTATGTCGAAGGCCATTTAGATATATATATATATATATAAAATACAAAAATATTTTACTCCCCCTTTGTATTATATACACCGAGACAGTAGGGAACTTTTCCTTTTGCTTATATATATATATATATATATATATATATATATATATATATATATATATATATATATATATATATATATATATATAGTATATATAGTATATATATATATATATATATATATATAAATATATATATATATATATATATATATATATATATATAATATATATATATATAATATATATATATATATATATATATATATATATATATATATATATATATATATATATATACATATATAAAAGTGAATGGTTCTTGAGCCTTGATATAAATACATTAATAAAAGGTAAAGTTCTTTGGGCATATGGCTCATCAATGACTGTAAAAATTAATAAATAAAAATACCCTGTAAGAATTCGGCTACTATGGTTGGCTGTTTAAAAATTACGGAGTCTCCAAAAGAAAATGGAATACCCCGGGCCCGACCAAGACGGTGACACGTGTTTCGTCTTCGTTAAGACTTGTCAAACCGCTTTATTATTAATAATCAATATAAAAACGAGGCAATGGCCGACGTCTGTTCTTATACATTTGATTTGTAGGTACCTTAGGTATATTAACTGGTTTTCGATGAGTACCTGGTAATTCACTGGTACCTAAAATCAAATGTATAAGAACAGACGTACGGCCATTGCCTCGTTTTTGTATTGATTCATTTCTTTTACAATAACTGTCAACCATAATTTCCATCTCACTCTCAACCTTCCACCAAACCAGCACTTATCTCTTTCCTTCTATAACAACTCCACCAGTTATCTTTCTATCCTTGTCCCCCATGACAGGTTAACCTTACTTTTAGTCAAAAGACCGCGTACGAGTGGCTTCTCCAACGAAAAAAGTTAAAAAATATGTTATAAAAAGAGTTCTTAATTTTAATTAAAAGACAACCAAAAGTTGTTTTCCCAGTTTTTCAATTGTGACAATATGGTGTTCCGTCTGTTGGTTTCTTGAATGGGTTTTTCCTGTTCATCTTCAAGCTGTTTTACAATTCTAACCTACTTTGGTAAGGAACTCTTAAATAGAATAGTTAGTAGTTGTTAGTCTACTAACACTAGTTTTTCTGTCTTTTGTAGTGAGTCCTGAGGAAGAGTATAAATTATACACGAAAGCTTGACGAAACAATAAAGGGTTTTTCTAACCTTTAGACCATTTTTTTTTCATAAGACTGCACTCCCCAATATTTTTCCAATTTTCTATATATATATATATATATATATATATATATATATATATATATATATATATATATATATATATATATATATATATATTTATATAATGGTTTTAAAGCATTTTCTTACCATTTTTTTTCCAATTGTAGATTTAAAAACAGGATAATTTAATCAATATTCTTCCTAATTTATTACATTCTTTAGAGTTTATTGTGAAGTGTTTTAAAAACCCAAATATTTTTTACTAATTTCTACAAAGCCTATTTGGTCATTTATTAAAAGAGTTAAGTGGTAATCAACTCAATACTTTTTAATTCCGAGCTTTTTATATATTTTTTAATTTACGTATTTTTTTATAAAGTAAATTACTAATAATTAAATTAATTAAATATTCTATATGTTTATACAGAATCAGCCAGTCAAATACACCCTGTATAGATAGATTTACTCATTAAAAAATAAAGATGTTTAAGCGCTCCTTCAACCAACGTTAACTTTAAAAGAATCTTCATGCCGCTTTTTCCATTATTTATTGTGCGACTACGTTTGGATTTGACTTAATAAGTGCGTTTATAAAACGAGGGCCGGATTAACTATTTCGGATTCCTAGGCTAAAGTTGTCGGGGGCCTAACAAAATAAATTGATTAGCAAAAAAATAAGTCCATTTCTTTTTACCGTACCCATCATTAGTGCAAATAAGTCTTAAAACCGAGTTGCTCTTGTACCGCGCCCTCATACCGCGCATCTGACTCTCGATACAATATTGAAATTGGGGTAGGAGGTACTGAAACACTCCTCTCTACAGTCACCTTGCGGCTACCTACTGTTTTGACCCCTGAAAAAGCCCTCGAAAGTCAAAGATTCAACACTGACCACTAGGTAGGAAGTTCATGCGCAAAGGGCTGTCCGAGTTGCCCAAAGAATTCTTCGATTAAACCATCCTCGTATTAACAGTCAACGCTTGTTTGACAATAATAAATACAAAAATAGTCCAAACGCTTCTACTATTTTAGCAAAGAAACAAATAAAACGCAAAAATGAAAAATGTTTACATACAGTGTGTTCCGACGATAGGTGTTACAAGAACACCAAACATTTTTGAATTTTAATGCCTAACTTATTAGGAAAACTGGTCGCATGTTCCAAAAATAAGACATACAAAATACCTATTTAATTGGTTTTTAAAAATAAGAGCAACGGCTTTAAAAAAATAGTACTATATTCTTGAAGATTTTTTTATATTTTACATTATAAGTCGCCTTGTATATTACCAATGGGAGTAAAATTTAGTATTTTTTAGTTTTGGACCATGCGACCAGTTTTGGTTCGTTCTTGAAATTAGGTTTTATAATTTAAAATATTTTGGTCCCGCTGTGCTTTTGTAACACCTATTCTAAAACACACCGTATATTGTTAAATAAAGATAATAGGGTAACCATGAAGAACAAAAATTAAGTAATAAAGGGCTAAAGCAGCCCCATAATGCTACAAATTACTGCAAAATTATATCATACGCAAAAAGGATTAGTATAATGAACAAAAAACATTAAATAAAAATGTTTTACAACCCGTATATATGTATGTGTATATTGGAATCTATGCATTAAAAAAAAATTATACCAAAAATAAGCCTTGTATCCTGTGTAAGCAACTTTATTTTTATTATTTATATTTTTAACATAAGATTTGTAATGTTGGTAATTTTTTAGTACCTGTACCTTCTCTAGTTTTACATTTAGTTCGTTCTAAAACTCACTTTCATAATATTATTACTTACGTAAGTCCTAAATCCGGAGTTTGTTTTTATCCCAAGTTTTATGCACGTAAATACATTAAGCACAAAAACAACCTTCTAATAATTTAAATTTTAATTGGGTCGTGTTTCCGCTAGTTTTATAATGAACAAAATTTATCCGCTGTAAAAGCTGAAATGAAATTAATTTGTAGACATAATCAATAACTCAGCACAGCTAAGTTAAAATAAAGTTTATAACAAGAATTAAGTCGCTTTATTTAAACAGAACCAAGTAATTTGACACATGACACGTATTACGCACGAAACACAAGAAAACGGATATACAAAAGTTAAATGGTATTTTATTAACATTGAGCCTATATTATTTTAAAGTAAAATTTAAAATAACCCTTAAACTCTTTTAAAGCAAACATATTTACTGTATTGGCTCCGTGCAATAGCACATACTTATACACATTACCACAATCTGTGTAACGGTTAGTACTTAACCGGTATTTATGATCTAAACATTATTTCATTATACCAAGAACTATAAAAGTTGTCAATTCTTGTGGTAACGCCATCTCCTATCACATAAAATGTTTGTAGCATTTTTATCAATATGTGAAAACGAGACGGTTTAAGGCAACAATAATGCAAGTTTGATTAGTCATCCTATTCGGAATGTTAACATAATTTGTCTAATCTCTACCTGCTAGTGTTCAATATACTGAAAGTCAATTAAACGCATTGTATATGTTGCAAAAATATTGAAGTAATTTAACGACTGCCACATAGAAGTAGCCCTAAATTCATTTTATTTGGGAGGCGGTCCAAATTGGGCAAAAATGATGCTACACCAACGCTTGATGGTAAAATTGAAAAGAATGCTTAAAATGAAACATAAAGTTAGTTTACTTTTGAAGATAAATTATTTCAGGTTTTAGTGAACCCTGTATACAAAATTAACATTTTCTTTTCCCGAATCTTCCTTTTTACGAAGATTGAATGTTTATAAAGATTGTCTTTTTTGAAAAATTAATTATTTGGTCCATTTGTCCTCTTGTGAACCCCATCCGTGGGCTGTCTGTATAGTAAAAAATTAGGAATAATTGCCTGGCTCAAGAATTTGGTTTGCTCAAATCGTAAATATCAATTTCATTAAACCACTCTATCAAATCAAGTTCTATCTTTCATCAATATACCAATATAGAGCATATCTTCAAATCATCGCAGGTGTTATTACCGTCGTCAGTCTTCCTCATCGTCTGAAGATCTTTGAGCTGAGTTACATAATATATTGTTTACTTGTGTAGGAGTTGAGCTGCCCAGGCAAACCATGTTGATTTCAGGAAACCATCCAAAAGAAGCCAACCACTATTTTGGCACTAAATTTTAAAACAATTAAACCTCGTTAGCACTGAGTTACATCAAATTGACGAAAATGAAGCCCTCGTATGATTTTTTGTTGTCCTGACTTCCAACACGGTAAAATGTTGGTGCCTATGACTTTTTTAAAGAATTTTTTATTATTGTTCTTTCGACGAACTACATCTTAATAAATATGATTTGTTGTCCCGTAATAACGCTTTGGCGGTCGTTTATTCCATACATCAGAAATGTAAATTCTGGAAGAGTTTTTTATTTTTATCCTCATCAAAGAAGATGTCATTTAGGTTAATTAATCGTTGCAAAGAACTTGCTGAATTTTCCGGACTCCTTTCAAGAATATTTCCTTTGCTAAAATAGAGCAAGATCCCAGGGCCCTAGACCTTCCTTATTTTCTCAGAAATAAAAATATATCCAAATAATGTGGGTGCTAGTACACGCCGTGCCGTGAACATGCATATTTTGTAGCTTGAGCCGACGTCCAATTTACAGGTACCAGGTTCTATCTAAAGGTAGGTAAAAGTAGTACTTACTTTCTTAAAATCTCAGTGCTGATTTTTTATGTATATTTTAATAAATATTATTAAAACATTATAATTAATATACTCGTCTGATACCAGACTCATTTCGGCGGCCATAATTTATACCAGGCGCTTTTAAGACTTAAAAAAAAAGAAGAACTTTCCTTACAGTCTCTGTCAAGAGTAAATTTAATTGGTTAAGTTTTATTAAAAATAATAATAAAATTTTAGAGAAGTAGAACTTTCGGGACATACGTTTATAAAAACTTTTTTTTATATATATAAAAACAATATAGGAAACCCCGTTAAAGCAAGAATAATAAACCATTGGCATGCGTGCCAAAAGTGGCATGCCTAACAATTTTCTGGGCACGCTACTAATTATAAAATTTATTATGGCTACAAAAAAAGTGTTGAAAGTAGGTATTTAGTGTTTTCCTGTTTGGTAACTTCTTGTTTAGAAACATTATAATAATTTTACCTCCTTTAGACCCCTTTTTATTTTGGTCTTGGATACCTGGATAAAGTGCGTCAATATTTTTTCTTGTTTGGTACCCTAAAGTTATGCATATGAATTTAATAATATAAACAGACAAATGCGAATTTGCATAAAACCCATGTGTAAAGACTCTTAAATTTTTTATCTCTTATTGCATTACAATAGGGGGTCTTGGTTAGCTTTTAATTAGTTAAATCTTTTTTTTTTTTTTATTCCTTTTTTAAACCCAAGACACACTTAATAAATTCTCTTAAGAATTTTATGCTCCACCTAAGAGCATCAAACAAGAAGAAATAATAATGCATTTTTGCCAAGATAACCAAGCCAGAAAAAAAGGGTCAAAAAAGGTACAATGGTAATAAGTCCCCAAACAAGCAGTTCCCAAAGCAGTATGGGCCAGGTATTTATTATTATTATTTTTCCAACAATCACAACGACTAAATTATTTGATGGTGAAACAAGTTTTCGGGTTAAAAGGATAAATTACATCGTAAAAAACTTGCTGCGGCTTGCTGAGCCTCTAACAAGATTGAAGTAAGCAGACAAGGTATGTTCATCAACAGCATTTAGAACGCCGGCAAATTATTAAGTTGGTAACCAGCTTATCTAGGACACCAGTAAAGGGGGCGTCCGCCGATGCGCTTCTCTGGGGCAACACAAGAGGACCCGAACCTTCCTTTTCAGGATGCTACAATGCATGGCCACCGAAGCCGGCATCGCAACTTCGGCAGATAATCCCGTCGGTCGATACAAATAAGAGTTTTCTTCGCTTCCGCAAAGCTAGCCACTGGGGCGGAAACGAAATACCGCGGCAATCCAAAAAGACCCCAAATATACAGGGTTGACCTAAAGGAGCAAAGGTATCGAGCGGAGGATTACACTATAGCCATAAAAACATTTCTTTAGAAAAATGTCACGTTGATACGTAAAGATCGCCATCCCTGCTAAAAGTCCGTACCGTAGTATGAACTCGAGCTGTGTAAAGTCTAAATATTTAAATAAAAAATTCTTGAAAAAGAAATAAAAAAATTGTTTTTGGTTTCATATTACTGATTAACTATGTATTGCTATTTATTGCACTAGAAACTCATATAAAAAAGCTTTGGCAAAAACGCAACGTGTATTACATGGCTTTAGGCATTTTTAAAAAATTAATGACATAACACTCTTACGTGAAATAAATTGTAATTTAAAAAAATGTAATAATAATAGCCCCTTTTCCGTGCTTTTAATCCATTAACAGGCATATAATAAAATGCAAAAATTGTGTGAGTTTGTATTTGTTTTGGTTTTAATATCAGAGTGTACGCAATATGCAATATTTCAATCTATATTTTTAATATGTATAACAAAAATATAAAAAGCAGAACCTATACAAGGTGATTTTTTTCGATGTTTGTACAAATTTTAAGATTATTTTCTTTGTTTATTAGCTTTAGTTTCTTAATCTTTCTGTTTGCTGTGAATATGCACTGTTCAGCATGTAGCCTCTGTACTATCTTAATCTGACATGTTGAAAAGAATTTCTGATGAAAAATAGTTTTATTTTCGGTCGGCCCATATAAAGGGCTCTATTACCAGAGCACATGGAATCTCGTTGCCGTTATGTGTCCCTTTACCGACCCATGTTGACCCATAATAATACCTATGATTACTGCACCACCAAACCAATAAAAATACATTTTTTATTATTGGTAACTATGGTTACTGACTTTGAAACCCGATGTAATACATTGTTTGTTCGGGGTATTGATTTCTGCCAGTGAGCAAAGTATAACACATGCAAATTGAATGTTGGGGAGACAGAACAAATTAAAGACAAGATATTAAAACACAATCCAACCAATATTCATCAAAATTAGTACAGGGGTAAAACTGGACCTTCTAAATTCATGAATAGCATCTCTTGCGGCGTTGCCAAGATTTTTTTAAAAAGTCAAGAAAAGGGAATACGGAAATTTAATTATAAAACATCGCAAATGCAATTCCTCGATTTAAAATGTCCAGTTACTTCCCTGTACTAATTTTTGATAAATTTCGGTTAAATTGTTTTTGAGATAATTGACCATATCTGGTCGTTTCTATATTTCACCTTAATGCCATATCACCGAAATTGACGGTGAGTAAAATTACGGTTATTACAGGTCATAATAAAGTTGATACAAGCAAATTGTATGCCAATAATAAAAATAGGGCATTACATTTATAATATTAAAATTTCTTGAATCATACAGGAAGAAAGCTATAAACTTGGCAGCCTTGGAAATATAATTTTCAAAATTCTTCATGTTCAGTTACTCCATGGCACCAAATTTGGTTTATTTATGTTTAACGGTTGCTAAGATAATCCACCTGGTTGCGGTACACTACTCTACTTACCCTGTATGGTATTCTCCTATAAACTTTTCCAATCCTCATTTTTTCGTAACTCGATGTGTCATAGTCGTTTTAATCTAAACTGTCAAAAACATGTAGAAACTATCTGGTTTTACGTTTAACAAGCACATCAAAAAACAAAAATAGTAACTTTTCAAAATTACTGACGACTGATTAAATTGATTACAGCATTGATTTTAGGAATTGTAAAGCGTCAACTTTAATGTCACACATTTTTGTGATTTTTAATTTCTCTTGAATGGGTGTAGTTCTGTGCAATATTTGAGAAGTGTAAAAGAACTCGCAGATTTAAACACAAACCATAAGCAGATGTCGCAGGTAAATGGTTATTTTAGGCAAATGACTTCTGGCTAGGCAAATGCCGTCTGCCTGGGCAAATGATGTATTTTAATTTTTAAATGCTTTTGCCTAGGCAAATGCTATTTGCCTTATCAATTAGCATTTGATTTAAATTGCCTAAGCAAAACAACCAGACAGTCATGCAAAACTGTCACAATTGGGGGGTCATGGTTAGTTCTGGTTAGTTAAATATCTTTTTTTTTAATTTCTTATTAAAGCAAATTTAAAAAAAAAAGATTTTACTCACCAAATACATGACCAGCACCAGTGTGACAATTCTTGCATGACCGTCTATAGCGCTTCGAGCCAATCAAAATACACTTGCTTTTCCTTTTGACTGTAGTCTGCAACACACATTGTACGCCTAAAGCTGCGTTCAGACTTGCAAAAATTTTTCCAAACATTCTTTTAAACAAACCAACCTATTTGCGCGCTCTCTTTGATGCAAAAACCCGACAAGCTCTGGATCACCGCGGAAATCATTCCCCAAGCCCTTGGAAAGTCCGTCCACGTCCGCGCTATAAGGGGCTATGTGGGCGCGCTATTCGGCGCGGCGAATTGTTGCAAGTCGGGACGTTCCATAATATATTATCAAATATATCACAGTCATTTGCTTAACAAGGACCACGGCAAATGTTATTCCTAATTCATAATTTTATTTTATTTTCTATTTTCAATTATATATAAAAAAAACTTTTTGTTTTAGGAGCTTTCATTTTTTTATATACAAAAGATGCGCCTTTTAAAGCATTTAAAATAAAGTATTTACATATTTTTTTGTAAAAGTGTGCAAATAACAAGTTACTTGCCAAAATTAAAATATTAAAACAAGACGGCGGCCATTTCGTTTAATATTTGAAATCGTGCGATCGTTGTAGACTTTAAAGTATGATTATTTGAATGCTTTTTCCTACAGATTAAAAAAAAGATTATCTTGTCTCTACTTTGTTTAACCTTACCCTATCGTAAAACTTAAATTTAATTTTCACAAGTTGCCTTCCATTTATTTAAATTATAAGATTAAACAAAACTTTTACCAAAGTCATTTTATCCGAGTTCGAACACTTGTTACATTTGTAAATTTTCTGTTGTCTGTGTCATGGGGCCTGATATAATTAAATAGGTTACAAAGTTTAGATGTATAGAAATCGTCGTCGTTAAGGTACACATGGTGGCCAAAAAAGATTGCATAGAATCTTATGATGTTTATAATAATATACATTATAAAGTTTTTTATTAACCAAATATTCATATCAAATATGCAACAGAAAAAAACACATTTTGACGTGACACTACATGACTTTTAAGGAAAAAAATCCCAATGCGTTTTAAAATTACATACAGGCTGTTACAAATTCGAGGAACACCATTAAGATCTCGGAAACGGTAAGAGATACAAGGTTGGTTAAATTAGGGCGGAGTAGCGCATTTTTATGCTTAACAATATTCATTGTTAAAAATTTAAAAATTTACAGCCGTTTCGGACATATCCGGTAAAAACCAAAATTTTTGCGAAACAGTATTTATTGTTTGTTTGGTTTATTTGAAAAGACATTTTGAAACAAACAACAAATTAACATTGCCATTTTTTTGTTCTATAAAATATTGTCACTTATCATCATCATTAACTTTGTTCTTTAAATGGGCGGAATATTTGGTTTTAAACTTAAAACACTTGTATTTTAATTCTCATTATCACGATATATCACACTTTATATTTATGCGACGTTTCGAACAAAAAAAAAAACATCATCTACTATTTTTTTCAATAAAAAATACGTTTTTCCAAACTATTTTTGAAAATTTTCATTTAATGGTAAAAATGCATCCAGAAAAAGTGGCAATGTTATTGTAACGTTAGTTTTAAAATATATCTTCAAATAAACCGAGAAAACATTAAAAACTGTTTTGCAAAATTTCGGTTTTTGTCGGATAATTTCGTAACGGCTGCAAATTTAAGATATTCTTCTTTTAAATGAAACATCCTATACGAAGTAAGTTTTTAATTGTTTGTACAGGGATCTAAAAGCCGCTGCAGCTACAAAGATGGTTATGTGGGGAAAAAAATTGCAGTTTTAGAGCTTAATTTAAATTACTTTTTTCCAAGAAAATTATGGCTTACTATACTCTGTTCACTATAAATTGAAAAAAAAAACACCTAAACAAAAAACGTATTTTATTGGTTTAAAATGTTAGTAACCCTAGTTACCACAATTAAAAATGAACTTTATTGATTTAAAACTACAGTAACCAGAGTTACTTAGTAGATATTCATTATCAACTTATAGTGGCCAAAGAATAGATATTATTTTTGAAAAATGATTTAGTTTTTGACATGATTAATATTAAATTTGTTTTTTTTTTGTCATTTAACTCTCAACAATTAAAGTGGTTTTATTGATAATGTTGACATTATCTTTTTATCTAATGTATTACTCTAAATGTTTAAAAACTATTGACTTTTTTTAGGTTTTTGATATTTTAATGATTAGAGGCAGTTTTATTAGGAAATTGCAAATTAAGTTAGTTTTTAGGCTAAACTAATTTAAAAAAGATCCTTTTGACATACTATAATATCTTTTAAAATTAAATTTGTTGCATTTGGGACACAATGACTATACATTATAATAATAAATAATTATTGTTAGTTTAACGGGCATACTAAAGTTTAAATATTTATTGTAAAGGCAGCCAAAAAAAGGAATTTCCAACCATACTAGTTAAATTTTTTCGCGGCCTATAAGTTTTTATTAACACTGAACCTCATACTATCTGAGCTACACACAGCAAAAACAAACAGTTTTTGTTTTTTTTAATATTTAGTAAAAGTAAGTAATTTTTTTTTAAAGAAATACTAAGTGATTTAAAATAAGCTCCAAAAACTGCAATTACTTTCTCATTTAACCGTCTCTGTATTTACAGTGGTTTCTGGGAACCCTTGACGAGATATAAAAAACTTACCCTGTATATTACCATTAAATAGATATTGTAAGATGCTTTAAAAATACCACATTTGATATCCTTATCCAAAGAATAAGTTTTAATTCACATTATAAACGAAATAAGTTAACTTCCCCTAACTTTTGTATTTTTTTACGTATAAAAAAAATAGAACCACTCTTTTGTCATGTTAATTTAAAAGTATTTCTTTTTATCAAAATACTTTTATCTCTTAAGATATATGGAAAACGATAGTTATTTTTAATGCAACACACTATACAGTGTGGTCCATTAAGTGTGCAACAAATAGAAAACGTTTTTAGTTGCAATTTGTCAAAATATGTTTTCTTTATAAAAGTTGGTGCATGGTCCTAAACTCTATAAGCAGTAGTTGGTTTTTTTAAAAGTTTAAAAGTTCTATGGTATACAGGGTAGGTCAAAAAGTATAAAACTGCTTAAGAGTAGAGTACCCTTGTTTCTAAATTTCTAAAAATACAAAGAAATGTAAAATAAAAAAGGTACAAAGTTAAAAGTTATGCCGAAACACCAAGTTATGGCCTTCTATTTAAGTTTTCATTTATTTATTTTTTTTAATTTTAAGTTATCGCTCCTACACTTTTATCAAAATTTAAAACACAAATTTTACAAGGTAACAAAAGAATTTGTATACGCATTTTATTACTTATAGTATATTTGCCTTAATTAAAAGCATATTTGTATAATTTTAGGGCCCCGTTAAACATCATTGTAACCAACTTGAAGTTAAGCGGTTAACTAAAAAAATATATGTAAATGCAGTTTAATTTTACAAATAAGCTTCAATTTAAATAAATTTGTTTAAAAGTCCGTAGGTTGGAACTGCTTTAAAAAAATATTGAATCAGAATAATAAAAATTTGTATCATACAGCGTTAATTTAAAATTTTACAAATATTTTAAAAATTTTAATAGGATGATTGGGTATTAAGACATAACTTTTGATTCCAAATAACCTTTTCATTTAACATTCTATTGTAATTTGAAAAAATAAGGGTACTATACCACATAGTATATTAATTAAGTCACCTTAAAAAAAATACATTACCACATACTTCTTCTCGTACCTTGTATATCTTAATATAATCTATATAAAAATCTCGTGTCACGAAGCATTTTCGGGCTAATCCCCGAAACTACCCAACCGATTTGGATCAAATAGTACAATCATCTGTAAATATGTCAAACTTAAGAGATAGGATGATTTTTGTCTCTTATCTCGGCTTTTCGTCCGTCTATATGTCAATTTATTGGTAGGTCGGTCTTTTGTTAGGCAAATAGACCTTTGACTTTTCACCTTTAACCTTTGACCTTTAAACAACTGTTGTTAGGAGGATTGCCTTTTGATCTATCGCTAAGTTGTTTGTATATTGTTTTTATAGTTGCTACACTGTTGCTATTGGTGCTAATTATGCTACACGGTTGCTACCATATTGCTATTGTTGTTACACGGTTGCTACCATGTTAACCTTTGATCTATTGCTAAGTTGTTGATATATAGTCGCTACATTGATGCTATTGTTGCTACTGTTGCTAGGCTGTTGTTATTCTGGTAGGGAATTGGTAGGAACCGGTCAAACACACTTGAACTTGGCAGGATTTTGGGACGCTTGGTCGCCTCTATATCTGTTGATGTTTTTGCCTGTTTGTATGTCTGTCTTGTTTTTCTCACTTTTTTTCTTTCTTTTCGGATAACACCTATTCAAATTATTAAAAGAGTGTTACCAGTACCACACAATGGCAGGTTTGACGTACCAACCGTTAACAAAATGCTGTTATCATGGTTGGTTAGTTCTGGTCTGCTGACATCTGGCAGCTGTTATTAGATCATTTGTTTTTTTGAAAATCTAAATTAAACTGTTAGTATAGTTTTGGACCCACGTTGATCATATGACGTCTTTCATATCCTTTAATATTCGTTACGGCATCACAATCCTGGTGTAAGTATTTCTTGCTGGCATTTGTTTTAAATATTTTTTTCTTTAATTTAGTTTTAGTTTAGATACAATGCCAAGGAACAGGTCTAATTTTAACAATGCGTGTAGAAGTGCTGCACGGCGCATGCGTGCTTAGAAAACTCGGAAATCAAGTGAACCACTTGCAGCAAGAAACTCATTCCAACAAATAAGAAGGGTAGAAATTTGTACACAAGAATCTTAAGAGTGTGATGAACGTTTGCGACAAAGTATATCGAGAACAAGAGCGGCGCGAGAACGGCACATAGCGACATTTAGAGAACGCGACAAAGCAAGGCAGCAAGCAAGCCGTGCATTATTACATGCATCATTTGTTTACCCTGCGTTTAAATATGCACCAGACATGGATTACTCTGCACATCCTAAGATTACAATTGATGCGATGGACAAAATATGCCCATATTGTCAAGCGTTAAAATTTTGCAATGAAGCAACCAGTATATATTGTGCATGGGGAAAAGTTGTACCTCTTCCTTCCCTACCGGAGCCCAGAAAATTACTTCTTGCTAGTGCATCAGAGGATTCAAAATTATTTTCACGTAATACACGTAAATTTAATTCTTGATTTTAAATAAAGTCTTTTGGCGCAATAAAAATTTGCGATCTCACAACTAATAGACATAATTTTCAAACTACTTTAAAAATTTAAGGGCAAGTTTATCGTAAGATTGGGTCACCAATGCCAATGCTCAATAGTGATCCAAAGTTTTTCCTAATTTATTGTATGCGCAGTTGTAAGGAACGTGTGACAACTCAATGCCATTGTAGCTTTATCGAACAAGCAAAACAGAAAGCAATTGTAGAATCGTTGGCATATTCTACATTCTACAGGCATATTTAAAGCCAAGACATTAGGGCGACTTGACACTGTGCATCTAAAACAAAGTGAATGATTTTTTAGCGTTTATTGTTGGTGAATATTTCCGGAGCAATATCTCGAATTTTTGCGTACAATAAATGGTCGGGTGTTAAATACATATCAAGATGCATGTCGCGAATTTCAATTAGTTTAAGCAGACAATTATTGGGATTTGACACCTAGTGATGCTGCATTGACATCCATGCCCAATACTATTCGCCAATTGTTTGCAATAATTTTGACCACTTCCTACCCAACACAACCATCGACTTTGTGGGAAAAATAGAAAAATTATATGACTGAAGACGTATTGCATCGAGTCAGAGAAACAAATCAATGTCCAAATCTATCTTTTACACCAGAGATGTATAATAAAGCGTCAGTATTGATTAAAGATATGTGTATTTTAATTTTAAGTTTGCCGCTTAGCCATTATGGTATTCCAACACCCGATCGCCCAGCCAGCGACTTAAATAACCCTGATTTGCAACGAGAAAAACAGTTAAATAATCTGGACTTAGCTACAATTATTGCAAATAATAAGTCATTGCTGACATCTGAACAAAAATATATTTATTGGATTCTGAGCATTGATGCTGAACAAGACGTTTTTTTTCTTAGATGCTCCAAGTGGTACCGGTAAGACATTTTAATTATTATTAATCCGTGCGAAAATACGATCGCAACAAAAAATTGCATTGGCAATTGCATCCTCAGGCATTGCCGCCACTTTATTAGATGGTGGGCGAACAGCACTTTTAGAATTAATTAAAGTTGCCATTAAATATACATACTAAGCCAAACGCAATGTGTTACATTAAAAAACATGGTAAAATAGCTCCAGTATTGCAAAAAGTCCAATTATAATTCGGAATGAGTGTACTATGGCACATAAACATTCACTCGAAGCATTTTGTGGGACTATGCAAGATTTGAAACGCAACAATAAACTTTTTCGTGGTACTGTTTTATTACTGTCTAATAACATGCATGCAAACATTACCAGTTATTTCTTACTCTACTTTCGCCGATAAAATTAACGCAGTTTTAAAACAGTCTTCTTTATGTCGTTGTGTCAAGACACTTCGATTGACCATGAACATGCGAGTTCAAAGGCAAATTGACCCATCGGCACAATTATTTTCTAAGCAATTATTGGATATTAGAAACGCTGAAATTAAACTACATCAAAGTACACAATATAATAAATTGCCAGACAGTTTATGCACTGCTCTGGAAAGAAAAATCGAACTAATTGAGACTGTTTCCCCAGATACCTCCTAAATTATGCAATGGTACACGTTTAGTCATAAAAAAATCACTGGAAATGTTGAAGCAACAATTTTGACGGGAAAGTTTAAAGGAAGAGTCGTCTTTTTACTACGTATTCCAATGGTAGCGTCAGAATTTCAAGTATCATTTAGAATTTCCAATTCATTTAGCTTTTGCAATGATCATAAATACATTTTAAGGCCAAACAATGTCTACTTGTGGATTGGACTTCAAAAATGCGTGCGTTGCCCATGGACAACTATATGTCGCATGCTCACGTGTAGGAAATCCATCAAATCTATTTATGTTAGCTAAGAATAGGTCAACCAAAAATATTGTGCACAAAGAGGTGCTCAGATAAATTATGGACATTAGAACAATAGTTTAAAATTTATGTTTTTAACCCAATTTGCATGTTTTTATATATAATTTTAATATATAAAATGTAAAAGTATATGTTGTTTTGTGCTATCACTTTTAAAATATTTGTGTGTGCACTTAATAAATTTATATCGTTCTGTCGCTAATTCAACCACTGAGCCACAACAACTTGGGGCTGGGTGGCTAGTAGATAATAAAAATCTTATAAGGTGCTGATTAGGAAACTACAGACTAACCCAACAGACTGGTAATTTTACTTATATTATACAAATAAAAATAATAAAATATAAAGTATAAATTATAAAGTATAAATTTATAATTGATGTCCGGTAAATAAATAATATATTTTAATTAAATGCTATTAGCCCCAAAATAAATGCAAGTTCCTTTTTTTTAAAATAACGTTTTCTATATTTTAACTTTAGTCCCTGGGCCAGTAATGAAATAAACTTTATGATAAGAACACTTTTGAAACCTATTTAGGGGTTTGACGAGTCTACCACGAATATACCGATATATATGGAAGTGGCGCTTTAACCTAGCCTGTCAATGTCAAATGTTTCGGGTGTTGGACAAGTTTACTACAATGCTTATTATGCAGTTTTTAAACATTGTGCCAAAAATCGTAGGTTACAGACACCTGCCTAGTCCGATAACCGAACCATGTGTTTGAGCCTTATGGTTCCATGACTGTAACCCTTACCATTTTTGGCAAAATGTGTAAAAAGTGCATGTAAAACATTGTAATAAACTTGTCCGACAAAAATATTGACGCGTTCGCCCAGTCTGACACCCGAAACATTTGACATTGACTAGTTGGGTTAAAGCGCCGCTTTCATATATGGCGGTATAAATATTCGTGGTGGACTCGTCAAAAGAAACCCCCTAAAAGGTTTTAAAAGTGTTCTTATTACAAAGTCCATTTTATTACTGACCCAGGGACTACTTTTATTGTTACCTATGTAATTTTAAACCACATTGGAGACATTTTTGGTCCTATAAAGAGTCATGTAGTATAGGTAAAAAGTTGTATTTTTTTTGTTGAATATTTAATATGCATGATTGGTTATTAAATAACTTTAAATATCATTATAAATACAATAAAATTCCACTTGTTACAAACTTATTTGGCCACCATGTGTACCTTAAAAGGACGATTTGTATACACATAAAACTTTGAAACCTATTTAATAATATCATGGGGCCTACAACAGAAAATTTATAATTGGAACAAGTATACAACTTGGATAAAATCGCTTTCGTAAAAGTTTTGTTTATTATTGTAATTTAAATAAGTGGGAGACAACTTGTGAAAATTAAATTAATTATGCAAGTGTGGTTATTAATCCACAAGACTAATTAGTACAGTAAACATAAAAGCTTAAAATAGAAAAAGGTAGAAACAATAACGGACAAGTTAAACACATAGTGAGTTTTAATATACCATAGCAAAAGTCTGTCCGATTAAAATATGGTGGTTATCTTGAATCTTTCCAGTTTTAACTTATATCTTAGAAATTATAATTCTTATCAAAATATGCAAATAGTCAACTATTATTAAGACATTAAAACTGTTTAATGAGGATAAATTAGTTTTAGAAAACTTCATGTTTATACAGGGTAAGCAAAAAAAGTAAAAACTACTTAAAAGTAAAGTACTCTTATTTTAAAAATTTAACAAAATCCTAAAAGAATATTTCTTTCAAAAGCCATTTCTAACTACTTAGCCCTGGATCCTAATTACATTTTGACATTTTTGAAAGCATTTTAGATTACTCTTGTAATATGTTTTTTTTATTTTATTTTATTATTTTTTTAGTGTAGCTAAAATCAAGTCACGCGTACCAACGTCACTGCTTAAACTGTTAGGTCTTAAAGATTACTAACAGACAAAAAGACTAAATTTGATTGTTGTAATACGGTATTATTTGATACCCGTGTATGTTGTAAAAAAACACAAATAATTATTATGCAGAAGGTACTCCTAAACCCACGGTACGTTAGTATTTAGGCTTCGTAGATTGACCACAAATAAAAATTACATTAAAACAAAAAAACGCGATAAAGAAGGTTCTTCTAAACTTGTTGCAATAGACAAAATAGGTTTTCCAATACGTTTAAACTAAATTTTTAAATATCTGCAAATGGTTAGTGTTCAAATCTGCGTTTGACAACTTAGTTTAAAACGACTGGTACATAACAAGCTATGAAGCAAAATGAGAATTTCGGAAGTTTATAAGAGATAATACATAAAAAGTTTAACACCACCAAAAATGCCTACTTCTCTTTAGAGAATATTCCTTAATAGTTAAAAGCGTTAATTTAATTTTATACTAAGGACACCAAAAATACAACATTTTAAAACCGGAGTGTTTACGAAGAATTAAATGTGCAACAGAAGCTGAAAGAAGTTTAAACCAAATTTAATACTTTACGCATTAAAGAATTATTTGTGCGGTGAAAATGGTCAATTTTATCTAGCCCCGTCCTCTCCTATCAAAAATGTACCGAAAAACAATTCCGAGACCATATTAGTTAATGAAATACATTAAAAATATATACTTAAACTAGCTGACAGCAAACGTTGTTTTGCCATATAAATAATTTTTAAGTAATTTCTAGCCTAAAAATTAAAAAAATGTTAAAGGTGGACAACCCTTATCACTAAGGGGTATGAAAAATAGATGTTGGCCGATTCTCAAACCTACTCAATATGCTCACAAAATTTCATGAGAATTGGTCGAAGCCGTTTCGGAGAGTACGGGAACGAACATTGTGACACGAGAATTTTGTATATAAGATATAAATTTTATTATTTGTTAAGGCGCAAGAATTTCTTAGTAATCACATGAATCCTATTGCTTGATTGGATAACAAGTTGGCCCTGGATAAACGACGGCCGGCAGCACGGCTCAATTATAAGAAAAAAACCTTCATCCGGCGGTTTTCGATTTATGTATATGAAAGTCTACGAAAATCTAAATAAATTTTATTAATATTAATATACTTATATAAGCTTATGAATAGTAGTTAACCATAGATATCTCACATTTAGATACACAGAGCCTAGTTGCCTTTTGCGCATTTTTACGACCTCGCGCAGTAAACAAACTCGAGGCCCACCGGAAGGTTCTTGGTACATGCGCATTAAAACGTTATGTCCAGTACCGGACTTAAATCTTTTTTAAATTATTAAATAATTTAAAAATCTTAAAATCTCAGTATCTTAGTGTGTAAAAAAAATATTCCTTATATATTTATATAATAATTTACATTATTTTACATTTCTTTACGAATATAAATTAGGTCGTGATATAAAAAAAAAAATTATGGACACGATACGTCAACAGTGAATAAGGACAAAGATTTGCTAAATTATCTTTAAAGAAAAAAGTAAATGGTTTACCTGGGTCACGTTGACAGGAATAATAATTTAATATCGTAAGTTTAATGTTACTTGATAAAATTAAAAGGATATGACCCAGATTCTGTGAAGTATTTTGGACTACTAAACATGAATGCGTAATCAGAAAAGTCACAATTTTTTCCTAATCTAAAGTTAATAATATTACAGAGAGGTTTGAAAACAAAATTTAAAATGTTACTACAATAACTTACGTAAACGCTTTTGTCAATATTATTATTGGAATTTTTAAAAAATATTTATTACGTTGTAATTATTGAAAACTGCCCGAGTAGCAAATTAGGTGACATTATTTCATCACTTTAGTTGCAGTGTTAAAACCTATGTAATACATTTAGTTGATATTCTTTCTTATTTTACTTTCTTTTAATTAGCCCCGGATCTGTATTTTTGTAACAAGGGTCATAATTTACCGTATGCCGCCCCGCCCGGTCTTTTTATTGAGAAAAAATTTAATGAGCAAAAAAGATTGCTTCTTTTTAAATACCTAACCAAAAAAAGGTCTTTCTTTCTTACAATCGCCACTTTTTTATACATTTCATGTTTCAATTTGCCGCCCCTTGAAGGTGTCACCCGTGGCAGACACCACCGTTTACCCCCGCCCCTCCTAGATCCGGGACTGCTTTTAATACTTTTTTCTTTATATACGGCAACAATTGACATATACCGTATTAGACGTTTTTGATGTAAATGTATTTTTAAAATGTATTTAAATACGGTACAACGTCCTTCAAATGGAAAAGCGGCGATAAATTCACATGATTCTACCCGATACTTTGTTTGGCGCCGGGCGCGTTTCCCTATAATTTGCTTGCGCACAAAGTCATTTCTGCCCATGAATCCATCGAGATCAGTGTAGTTAACCTAACCTTAATAATAATTATTTCATCTGTGCCGTAAGCGGTAAGTTTCCCTGTGAATCTGATGTTAAATATTATATTTCTTATTGATCAATAAATAAAAATGAACTGGGAGATACGTTTTACACCAACGAAGATTTTTTAAGCTCTGAATAGATATTCAAAATAAGAATGTACTATGTATTTTTGCGAAAATAAAAAAAAACCAATCGATCCATAAAACCAAAGCTAAAGTATCACCAATTAAAGTATGCATTTATTAAGGGTTGAAAGAAACTTTAAATCTGCAAGAAAACAGAAAAAACTTGCATCTGTTCAAAGAGTATTGTTAGAGGAAAAAGCCCAAGGCTAGAGAGCTGACTTTTTTGCTGAAGACCTTACAGTTAATTATGTACTGCTGTTGCTCTGTCTTACCACCCTCTCTGGCCGCAGTGCGGTAAATGCACGTGGTCTTCCACTTTTTGGGAGATTCAGACATGGTATTTCCACTGCTCGCACTCCGCTATTGTAAATTCTATAAATGGTTCTATGGGAAGTGTTTCTATTCTGGAATAGCCTGACAGATTTCAGCTTTGGGTATCCGCCCAACTAACTTGTAGATACTTTTTCTCATTTCTAATTTATACGACATCTTAAAGCGAAAACTTCCAAAATAAATAAGTCTCAACTGACAGGTAAATAAAGACATTCTTCATAAATGAAAGTTACAAAAATGTAGATATCACTTTAATTTATTTTTAAAAGAAAACAAAAGTGCTTTGCATATTATACAAAACTGAAAAAATCAGAAGTAACCTTTCATTTTCGATATATGTAAGGGTGATTCATTGTAGAATAATTAAAGAAAATATATAAATAACCTATCATACGGAAGAACATCTTACATTTATTTTAAAGATAACTTCAAATGTTGGCCTGCGCCGCCTAACATGTTCTGTTCAACTCTCATTCCAGCCTCAGGCGTTAAATTCACAGCTATACTGCACTTACGTGTTGGCGTGTCGCTGGTCAAGCATTATCCAAAAGGAAGCTGGCAGAAGTACAATTACAACCAATAGTCTAAGTGCCCAGCTGAGCTGTTCTCGGAGAACGACTGTTTTTCATCAACGATTGAACAAGATTTGGAGACGTTGTTGCCGGGGGCTTGGTCTTCTGTCAACCGGTCTACTGAACTACAAATACCATAACTTTCAGTTTGAAATTTGGACCCTCATCTATCCAAAAATACGTAATAGAAAAAAGTACCTCTAAATGAATCACCCCTTACAATATATTTTTTAGAGAAATAGCTTTCGTTTATTAGTAAACATAGGACCACTTTTTTACATGTAAACATATTATTAATAAATGTAAGTAATATAAATATTTTACCACCATATTCTCCTGCATTTCTAGCATTATTTGTCCTGGTAAAATGTGGGGTGTTTTCATTAAAACTTTAAAAATATTTATGAGCATTTCTTCACCCTGGACATATTTCTTTTATTGGCCGTTTTTGTTGGTAACAAATTCCTTTATTTAGACATTGATGGCTCACATTCCATTATAACAGATGCAATAATAAATATACTCTGAGCTAAATACAGAATAATACAAATCAAACACAAAAGGTAAAGATTATCATAAAAGGCAAAAGTTGTGACAAGTAAAATTTTTTGACGTTAACTCTACCACCTTGATTATTTAAATATATTGGATGTTACCAATATGTCAAAATTAAGGGTTATTGGCATACCGTAAATTTTATAAATATAAAATATAAAAACATCATTATTTTTATCTAAATTTACAAAGATAAATTTTAATATAACAACCTTACCTTTTAAAGTGTAAAGAATAAAGTTTTATCCAATTTAATAAACATAAAGTAGTATTTTTATATAAGTATAAAAAAACTGGCCAACATACTAAATTGGTAATAGTAATTTAGGAAAATCGTTTGGTGAATGTGTATGCTCCAGAACTTATTTGAGTACTCTAGGTGTATTTTATTGAGTAAACCTCTTAAATTATTTAAGTTAACTTTTGCGTAAAATATTACAATAAAGTAACTTAAAAATAGTGAATAAAGTGTCATAAAATCTGGTTACGAATTAATGTGGTTTACTCAAACTGAACGTAGCTCAGAATCTCACCAAATGAGATTCAGGATTTTTCAACGTTCCGGAACGCGCCATTAATTTTAACTTTTGAAAACCTTCTCTGTCAGTTTTGACAAACTTTTCGCCAGTGTAATAAGGTCTTTAAGTTGACCAATAGGTGTATTTTTGTTCTGTTGTTTTGCTTTCGCTAGTAATATTGAATTTGAATGACTAAGAAATTGAAAAAGAGTTTCTACTGTTTTTTTATTATTTCTATAAAAGTAAGTGCATCCAATTTTCTAAAATAAAATCATAACGGCATATTTATGAAGAGAATAATTGTCTTTTAAAAAATAGAAAGGCTATGATTTTTCGTTGCAATGCTGCAAAAATTAAAATTAATAAATTAAAATAAATAATAATAATTTTGGAAATTTTTATAAGGTCGTAGAAAAAATATAGTATTTTTACAACATGCATATAGTGTCTTTTTTTATTCATTGGATTGCCGCACTTGCCTAACGGCTCGTGCTTTCAAACTCCCCATTCGTAAAAAAGTATCACTTTATGCACTTGTCACATAAATTACTATTAGGATATTCTGTCACCCTGTATCTTAGAAACAAAGCGTTTTTGCACTTATGTTTATATGACCTTTTTTTCATGAATTAGCTCAGAAATACGCTTTTAAATTTTCTTACCGCAATTAGAAAACACCCTGTATATGGGTTTGGTTACAAGTGCATAATTATTATTTTGGTATACTGGAATGTTTGCAATAAGTGAAGAAATCTTAAGAACTGTCAAACTAACAAAGATGCTGGGATAAGTACATCCAAGTTACACAATAAAATTTTAAACGTTACCATAAAAAAATTAAACAAAGTTCTCATTTACATTTTTGCTTAAAAATAAAATAATTGTATTTTTGTGCAGATAATAAAAAATAATGCGAGCTTCTTTAGTTTTAAGACACGATCAAATAATTTTCCATTTAAATACGTCATTCCTTTAAATCTCTGTCCAATTTTTATGATTATTTGAAATATACATTTGAAAAGACCGGCCTTATATTCCCGCTATTTCAGCAACAGAACCGAGTCGTTTATTCTCAAATCCTCATTCCAATTTTATCTGTTTCATTTTGAAGGCTTAGAATTCGAATGGGTCATGGAATAGCTCTTAATCGAAAGCGAACAAAATAGAACCCTTTGATAAAATCCTGGGAAATTACATTTACACAAATGTGATTGTCAAAGTCCTGTATTGGGTTTTGATATGTCTTTGAAAGACTAGCAAATAGAATTTTTAATTGGTAAAACACAATCTTACTCATTCAAAAAAATATTAATGTATGCTTCCTTTTAACTTCATTTTGTTTCACAAATTTAAAACATGTTAATGTTTAAGCATTATATTATTTTAGTACAAATAAAACTATCTGGAAATCGAAATGACTTTAAAATGCATAAAACTTTTTGCAAAATAGCTCTAAACAAAAAAAAAAGGTAAACCCTTTGATTTTCATATATTTTTAGGTTTTTTAGATTTCTTCAAGGAAATACTTATCAAGAAAACAGTTGAAGCTATAATTAAACATCATAGCACATTTTGTTGAAATCGGTTAAATAGTTTTTAAAAGTAAAAAAATATTGAAGAGGGTTAAAAAAATGTGTGGACCCTAAATTTTGTTTGTAAAATATAAATATAAATAAAAAATACTTTACAAAAACCAACTGCAAAAACTTGTAGAGTAGAAGTCCGAGACCTTCGTTATTTTGTTAAAGGCATATGCATAAATACCAGAGTACCGTGGGTGTCGGATTATTAGATGTTTTACCCGTTGTTCCCCCTGCTTCGTCAACGTTGTCCAAGCACTAAAACATACTGTTATGCATTTCAGAGTACCTTTTAGACAACGCGGTAGTGCTACCACGGTCGTTGTTTTTAAATAACTACTACCTAAATATGTCTTTCCCGCTAGGAATCGAACCGGCATTTATAGCATAAAACCTATTTATTAGGACCAAAGTGAACCAAATGAGTCACTACTATTATCCTATTATAATTTTATTAGTACACATAGGCCTTGATAAATAGGTTTATGTTATTGAAAGTTAAGTTTAAAGCACAATTTTTAATTTGTAAGATGGTCCGGTCTGGCTCTTAACACCTCAATTGTCAGAAAACATTCTTAGCTTAAAGCTATTTAAGACGGCTTGTAATTTACAAGAAAAAATTAAGGTGAATATTATTTTTGGTAAATCTAACCAATTTTAGATACAGATTTTAAAAAGCAGTACGAAAGAAACTGTTATACAGGTTGGTCCCTAAGGAATGATGCAAAATTAAACTGAAGAATTGTGACGTTAAAATATTGCGATTTAACTAAACTAATCTTTGTAGAAAAGTTAATATTAATTGAGATACAGGTTGTCAAAGTTTAAAAAATATTTTTAAATTTTTTAATAATTAATGCGTTTTGAGTATTGTAATAAAACTCGGTATTAAGGGGTTTTCTGACATGAGCAATTCATACCTGATGGTAATTTTAAGGTGCTTACCAGAGGACGCTACCTACACTAGTTTAATTTCTCTAAAACGTCTCAACTTTCTTGTGCTTCCCTGTATGTACCATCCGAGTAAAATATTGAACTCTTCAATGCCTTTTACAGAAAAAGGTATACCTTGTAAGAATCGCTCTGAGCAAAAGTTTTCTAGATATTCGCATTAAGTAATTTATGCAACCCAAAAATGCTTTTAAAAACAGCGTATTAGCATTGACTATAACTGCTCTATTAAAAACAAATTAATTAATGTATTTATACATACTTTTTGGTTGCAAATAAACCACTTAAATGTTGAAAACCGTGACTCAGAGCCATTCTTACAAAGTACACCTTTTTTGTGTAAAAAACATGGGAGAAGTTACTGGTTCACTTAAATGGTACATACAGAGTAGCATAAAAAAGTTGGCGCGTTTTAGAGAAATTAAAAGTATTGTAGGTGGCGTGCTCTCAGGGGGGCTATGCCCTCCCCTTTCATGCGAAAGCCTTACATCCTTTTTTACCAAAATTTTATACATACCTTATGGCAAATATGGGCATTTAATGATGATGTGCCCCCCCAGGGTCGGGTGTGGAGGAATTGAAGAGTGGGGACCTTTTTTTTTGGTTTTCAAAAAATTTTGATCTTCCACCTCCCTCAAAATTTTATTTTTATTTCTGCCGCCTCAGGCACATTTTTTCGGCCTGTGGCCCCTCCCTCTCCCTCGGAAAGTAGATATGACCGCCCCTGCGTGCTCTAGTTAGCATCAAAAAATTACCATAAGATATAAATAGCTTATGTCAAAAAACCCTTTTATTACAATATTTAATAAATCAAATCAAATATTATTTAAATAATTTGAAAATATTTTTTGAACCTAAACACCTTGTATTTCAGTTAATGTTAACTTTTGTACTGTGGTAAGTTTAGTTAAATTGCAATATTTTAACGTTACGATTGTCCAGTTAAATTTTGGCCCATTACTTAGGTACCACCCTGTATAATTTGTAAAAATGTCTATTATAAACAAGGGTAGTAGTAGCAATGTACTTGTTGTTGTTTTTAACTAAATGAAAAAAAAGTGTTTTAAAATTAGAAAATGCTTTGAGGATAAAGGACCTTAAAGTAAAGTATCACTTATACTTTAAAATTATATTTATATTTCTATAATTTTATAATTAATATTATAATTAAAAAAAAACAAACCTTTACATAAATTTTTTCAAAAAACCTTTTTTAAGTTAGCCCAAACTCGATGTACCATAATGGAAGTTGTATTGCAGCTAAATTAAATAATACATATGTAACAATTTTATTAAAATAAACCCATAATGCATTTATTTTCTGTAAAATTAGACTTTGCTAATATTAAAATAAGTTAAAAGCAAAATTTCCATTTACAATATTGGAACCAATATTCCTAATAATATTATATATTCATAAAAATATATAGAATAACAAATAATATAGTCAATAATATTTTTTAGTGCATGTTATTTTAACGAGTTTGAAATATTATTAAATATTTGTTAGGTAGTGGTAAGCTTTAACAAACACGTGCTTTTATTTTGTGCTTTAAAAATTATTATGTTTTTAAATTATATCAAATAAATTTTTAATTATTTTAATATAAAAGTATTGTTTACGTTTACCAGAAAAGATGGGTTTGTCAATACAACATATACTAAAATAATGACCAATTACAATAAAAAAAAATAAATACAAGCTAAAACATATTTAATAGGACCCTGCAACATTTTTATTTAAAATGGGCATCGGTAAAATTCTTTAGGAACTGTAGTATGTTAGAGTAATATTTCTATAAAACATTGGGGGAGGGGGTCACCGGTAATATTTTGGATTTAGTGGGCTGCTCAAAGTGAAGTCACTTATTTACAACCATGTATGTAATGTTGACATTTCCAACTTTTTAAAAGTTTGAATGAGTCACTTCTCTGACTTTTATTTAAAGTAATAGTAAACCCTGCACCTGTCGCAAAATTTAAAAGTTTGTTAACTTGACATCTTAGTCTTGTATAGACATCTTTGTGACGTCACCTTTACGCGCGATAAATGTTTGGTGGCGTAATTATTTGACCAATTAAACATTATTTTTTTGGGTTGACACATTTTAAATTAAAAACAAAATTAAATATAAATTTTAAAAACAATGGTTTTAAATAAAATAGTAGGCAAACCTCGGTAAAAAATTTCATTATTGTCCCGAGAAATGGTTTATTACGGCAATCCACCTCAATATGTGATCGGAATTTGGCATATTTAGGTACAAATACATATTTTTAAAAGATAAAATTAAGTATTCAAGTTTTCTTTCACGAAAAGTCTTTACAGGGTGGTCCAAATTATATTCCAGAAAAAGTGTGCCAATACAAGCATATTTAAAATCGTTGAAACCCTAAAATGAATGCCAAAACATTTTTTATTGCACTTTTGACCTTTAAATAAGTGTTAAGAGTTGATGTTTTTAAAAAGGTCGTACAGAATGTGAAAAATTAAAATTAAAATAAATGTAACTTACAACTATTAATGATGGCCTATTTTAACAGCTTAAGCATAAAAATCCATTGAAATATCTTTTTACGTAATAAGTGGATTAAGGCAAAACTACATGGTGATTGAAACATAGAGTTGGACATATTATATGTATAGGGCATTTGAAAAAAATTAAAAATAAAGATTTATTAAAAACCGTCTTCTTTAACGAAATAAGAAAAACATATTATAATTCCACTGAAGTTTTATGACCAATTTATTTACTTAAAAAAAAAACACTATCAGAGCAACAGAGTAAAATATATGACATTCTGTGTGCACATCTCCTTACATCCCAAATGTACCATCGCGCCAAAAAAACTGGGACAATAAAATGTTGCCTGCTCAGTAAAAAATCAGATTTTTATGATTAAAATTGTTTTGACGTAGCTATCACAAAATTATATTGCTTTGACAACATCAAAAAATAATAATCTAATAAACCAGGAGATAAATTTAGGTTATGTTGTTCCAGTATTATCTTCTGGTCTATTGGAATAGTATATGATAATGTTGTCAAAGTAATGTTATTATGTGACAGCCACGTCGAAAATTTTATAAATATAATATATGAAATTTTTGATGTACAAGGAGACACTTCCCTACTTGGATTTTAAAGCCCTAGTTTTTTTTGGCACGCTGGTAAATGTGCAGTAATATGAAAGAATTTTAGCATTATTGTACAAAATACATAGTTCATATTTTGTGGCGTTTTAAAACTTAAAATGGATTTTACTCATATGAAATTTTTACTATTATTGTTGTCATCAATATGTACAGGTAAGTGAGTCTTCGTTATTATTGCTGGGTGTAGCGTAAAGTAAAAGAGATAAGACAATTATTTGATTGCACAATCCCGGTTCCAATTTAAAAAAAATTAGTGTGTGATACTAAATTATAGCTAACTTGAATTATTTTGGAGATACAAAGTGTTTTTAAAATTTGGTCTGGCACTTGCAAAAATTGCAAATCAAAAAGTTTTACGCATTAGTCAGTGGCGTACATGGTAGGTGGCATTAAGAAAAAAGGATATAAATTAACAAAAT
This sequence comes from Listronotus bonariensis, assembly GCA_014170235.1. Classification (NCBI taxonomy): domain Eukaryota; kingdom Metazoa; phylum Arthropoda; class Insecta; order Coleoptera; family Curculionidae; genus Listronotus; species Listronotus bonariensis. The sequence continues at coordinate 127,657 of JACEGR010001117.1, read as the reverse complement.
ATTAAGCGCTATCAAGGCCAAAAGTTTAAAAGTTGCTGACATTGATGAGATAGCCACATATTATTATTAAAATAATATGTAATTTGTTTATTATTTCTACTGTAATGTATCTATTAACGCATTACAGACTTTACCGTCTACCCTAGAAATTTATCAGTTACATATATATTGGTGCATTTATTGCACACACATGATGTTTAAAGATTTATTATTTTTTATTTACCCCATTTTTTCGGTTACTGAAAGATGCGTTGGTTCCTTTTCAAATAGAAGTTTTATTGGGCGGCAATATCTTGTAGAAGAAGGCCGTAGATTTTGCCAGACTATGTTTATTTTCAAAGTCTCCACATACTAATCGTAAAGAAACCATTGATGTAATAAACACTGCAGAATCATCAGAATCAACACCTACAAACTTTTGTTAATATATATTACTACGTTTATATCGAATAGTTCAAGCTAGCTTAAAAACAAAGCGGCTTTAAAGCGATTTCCAAGTCCACATGTTTATTTCGGTGGCTTAAAAGTCGCATGCGGCAGTTTTGCATCCAACTTTACAGAAGACATTAAATGAAAAACAAACCTCACTTTTTAATTTGTCCCGTTTTGTGTGCTGTTGTCGGTGTGACCGTTTACTAAAGTTAATTCACCTGTTTTTCCACTCATATTTTGTATAAAAATGTCAAAATCATATAGAAAATTGACACTGATGACGTTCGAGGATGAATTCATCTGACGTTAGGCAGTTATTAAGCCCGCTTGAATCGTTTATATCGTGTTTCTAATCGGCTTCAGTAAGGTCAACCCTACTTATTTTCAGGCTTGACTTGAACGATTCAAGTCACTTTCAAGCGCGTTTATATCGCTTTTTCAAACGACTTTTAAAAGTCGCTTTAACGCCAGTAGCTTTAACTATTTGATATAAACGTAGTGTATAAGATAAATGACCTAAGCTGCCGCCAAAGCCCAATTTTGAAAAGAAACAGAACTTTTTAATTTGTTTTTATTTAATCAACCTGCAAATTACTTTTTTTGTACAATACCTATGCGCTTAGCTGTATGAACTAACAGTGACTGAAGTTTCACTTTAGCGGACTGTTATAGTATTGTCGTTTTTGGTCGGATAGCGGGACTTTTTGTCATTTCGAACAATATTATATTGTGAAAACCCTTAGGTTTTTTCAAACGTATAACGTTGTACTGGTGTTTAGTTAGTTGTGTCTCAATTAAAGTAAAAAGTGCTTGTTTTTCAGACATTTTATTTATAAAATTTACTTGTAACGCTTTATACGCATCCATATATTTTGATGCTCGATCAGGTGAACGTGAAATGCTTTCCACTAGTTTAGGTGCTGTCGTACGACAAGATACTCTTAAACTCATTTCAGTTGCAAAGGCTTATTCCGAAAGTGACCAGTTTTTACGCAGTTTTTACTTTTATTACTTTTTTGGTACGTTTACAGCTATTTTCAAACGCCTTTTTTGGACGACCACTGCGCCGAAAGGAGTTAATGTGTATCTCCTAAATACAATGGAATTGTCGAGCCATTATTTGTTTTGTGATAAAAATTTATTCTCTGTACTACTAGCTTTATTCATTTTTTTTTATCGAAATGCAAATTGTCAAATTATATGATTAATTAAATTTGTCTTTTTGAGGGCAATGAGTGCGATCTGCAATATAATCTTTTAAATAGTCAATTTGATTATTTATTTCTCTATGACCCGACGTTTTCATGATATTAAGTAATTCAATTCTTTTAATAGGTAGGTCACTTGAGCCCAAACCTGCAAGTGAATATACAACATAATCAAGAAAAATCGAGTCTCAATCACTTCTAGAGTCAATGTCAATGTGGAAATATGTGAAAATAAACTGTTTTGCTATCTCAAATCATAATTCGCTTATTTTGAGACCTGCTTGTCATAACTCATTTTAGTTTAGTTTTAGTCAACAGTTATAGTTAAACTTCAGCTTGGCTTATATAAATTAAATATTTATAAATATAATAACTGAAGGCTTTGATTTTATTTTTACAAAAATTTATAAAAAAATATATTAATATAATGGTGGCTTCCTAATTTGTTATCAATAAATATTATATTTTTACCCAGTACACTACTTGTAGCTCACTAAAGTTCAACTAAAGTATTCTTGGATTCATAGACGTGTGAGTAGTTTTAAGATAGGGACAATAATGCAATAATAGGTGTAGTAATAAAATATAAACAAAATTTATTTGGGATTTCAGTTCCATATTTTAAATAAATTCCAATTTTTGGGTTCCCGGGCCCACTGTGCGCCGCCTATGAGTCGAATGATAATATTAATTTTTAGGTTTACTGGATAAGCAGAGATAATTGACACAAAAGTTTATAATTAACCTAAAAAATTACATTTTTTTTCATATGTGTCCAACTCTTTAGCGGTCGCTGTATAAAAGAATAATAAAATCGCTTTAAACTTTTTCTTTATACGTAACGTAACAAATATCTAAATTTGTTTTTTTTTTGGTTTTTAATTTAAACTATAATTAACATAAACTATTTGTTCTGAGCAAATTAAACTGTTTCATAATCAAAACTTTATTTATAATTTAGGAGTTATCAAATTTCAGCGCTACTAAACGGATATCCAATAGATTTGTATGCTGAGTTCAGCTGATAGAAACGATGCATTTAAACCAACAATAATTTAACAATCAGCACACGGGATATTAGTCGTGTTTAATGACATTTGTGCCACGATATGTATGATATACAGCAAATTTTATGTAACTCATTTATGTTTTGAATATTTAAATTATATTAAAATTTTAAACAATGAATATTTTATGATATAAATACGCAACTATGTATTTTAATTATGTATATAAAACATGTATAAGAATATTAACCGCAATACAGTAAATAGAGCAGGCGGCGATATAGCGCGCAGATCCGTGCCAGGCTCAGTTATCTGAAAAATGACGAAAAATACTTGGTATGATGACGTAATAGAAATCGGCGCCATATTTAGGGTGTGGTCCCACGTGATCATCCTAAAATCTGAGCCAGGCCCAGCTATCTGAAAAATGACGAAAAATACTTGGTATGATGACGTAATAGGAATCGGCGCCATATTTAGGGTGTGGTCCCACGTGATCATCCTAATAAAAAAGTCTTCAGTCAGATTCGAACCATGGACCTTTGAATCAGGAGTTTATCGCCATAGCCATGCCGCTACAGAAGCTATTAGAATTTAAATGTTAAACAATGTGATATTTCCGGGGTAGACGAATCAGTTTATACGGTATGATGGCCGTGAGCTTGCTATTACCCTTTGGCTGACTGGGCGCTCTACAGGTGACGTGTAACATCACAGGCATGTTTGGGCTCAAATAAAAGGTAAAAATAAGTCAAATTGAATGACGGTATCTGGACCTCTTAAATCATAGTCATAGGGCCAAAAAAATTAAATATTTGTTTTAAAATAATATATTTTAGTATTACTAACGAAAGAATTAATTATTTACGCTAAATTGATAACAAAAACTAATCTTTGTTAGAGTGGTGAGAACTTTAACCGTTAAAAATTATTCTAATCTAAAAATATTTTACGTGACAGGCTGTTTTCTAAAATGGAATGTAACCACAAAGCTTACTCATATTTTTAATTAAGTGTGTTATTTATTAGTGATGGGAAGGAAAGCGAATATGAAAAATATTAACATTTTTAACGGTTTTAAACGGAATCCAATGTACTGTTCAAAATTAAAATAGTCGATCTATTTTCATCCTTATCATTGTGGTCGGTTATCTTTTTTATAAAAGGCTTTAAACTGAATGCAGAAAAGTTAATTTTTGTTCTCGCTAGCCTTCTGAACTTTTTTAAAAGAGTATTCAGTATTTTGTTTTAGTGTTGTGTCTTCAATTTTATCTCACGGTCAGTAACAATTTTTGACATTTACATTTGTTTAACAGGGAAATATTTGAGATTTTTGCTTGATTTTTATATGTATGTTAAATCTTGTTGTTATGATTGAAACATAACCTAAAATTTATACGGATAAGCCTAAACAGTTTTTAGCGTATATCTCGGCTTCTAGTGGATCGATTTAACTCATTCTTTTTGTAAACAATTTATTTTTCATAAATCTATTAATATTAATACTGACAATTATTAATACTATGGTATTTGAGTGTAAATAGGGCCTAAACAGTTTTAACGGTTAAAAATACACCAGACAATAAAATAGATGATACTAAACAGGTCTTTTACGTTTTAGTGTGTAGAATTCATATAACAAACAGATACTTGTCACCTGTCAAATGGCAAATGCCAATATTATACGAGACACCATTGGTAAATCTGACAACCCTATACTAAACCTGACAACACCGACCCTTGAGAAGAGGGTTTTATTATTAAATACATAGATAACAGATGTTATCAACACTAACGTAAATGACATAAATTATTATATATAGGACACTTACCAAGTCTTCGATGTCGTCTACAGCTGTTTAACAAGGTCGTTCGTCGAACGGTTCTCCAAACAGAGGCGGTTTTTGTAAGCGGTATTTAAAACAGGTAGCGGTTTCTAAAACAGGGTGGTTTCTAAAACAGAGGCGGTTTCTTAAACCGATAGCGGTTTCTAAAACAGAGGCGGTTTCTTAAACAGGTCGGTTTATTAAACAGGTCGGTTTTTTAAACAGGTCGGTTTCCCTAGCGGTTTTCTAAAACAGAGCCGGTTTTTGTGAGTGGTTTCCTTAAACAGGTTGGTTTCCAGGAGCTGTTGCAGTGGACGACTCAGATCTAGACAGGTAAGTACTCTCTTGTGATTTATTTGTAACAAAATCTATCGGAAATAAAATTTAATATACAGGGCGAGTACATTGCTTAAGTTTTCATATAAACTTGTTATGTATAGGTAATCTACCCTTAAATATTAATAGGCTATTAGGTTATTTGTATCAAATCAATATAATATTAGAAATTGATAAGAGGTATCACTTGGTCGTCAAGGTGTTATGCAAATTGTAGATAAATACCCTGAATCTAAATACTAAAGGTTCAAAATTAACTCTAAAATATACGTAATAGGTTTCGTATAAAGTAGTAAATATATATTGAATAAAAATATACAGGAGACTTGAGTTAAAATTAGGATATGCACAATTGTAGTAGTTCAACAGTCGTTCAAAGCATTGAAATACTATTAAAATACTAACTTATAATATTTGGTAGACTTATTTACCATAACACTCCGTATAACTTGTAATTTATTGCGACAAACGGTATATTAAATACTAATAATATTTATCATAACTAGAAAACACTCTGTATAATTTACAGCTTTAAAATAATTTATAGAGACAACCGGTATATTAAAAACTAATAATATTTGTCATAACACTCTGTATAACTTGCAATTTATTGGGACAACCCGTATATTAAAACTAATAATATTTGTCATAACACTCTGTATAACTTGTAATTTATTGGGACAACCGGTATATTAAAACTAATAATATTTGCCATAACACTCTGTATAACTTACAATTTATTGGGATAAACGGTACCTATATTAAAACTAATAATATTAGATATAACGCTCTGTATAATTTACAGCTTATTGGTACAACTGGTATATTAAAAACCTAAGGTAAAAGTTCGATATAGCGGTTTTCGCTATTTTAAGAGATTTTCAAAAATTCTTTTTCAGGGCGTTTCTATAGGTCGATTATGACTTAAATCTGTGTGCGCGTTTTCAAAAATCCATTTCTATAATTTATTATTAATCAAAACATACTTACGGGACGGTGAAGTGAACAGGGGTGCTGGGTGGGGACAAAACAGTATAAATCCAATGTTAAACACAAGAAAACATTAATCACACCGCACTCGGGGCACATAAAAAATGTAAAAATTAATTTAAAAAAAACTATTAAATTTTTCAAAAATTATCCCACAAATGAGATTCTCGTCCGCCATTAATTAAAGAAATTATGAAAACGACAGTCTCGATAGAGGCAACGTTGCCAAACTTCTTATGAAGATTTAACACCAAGCCTATTTCGGGGATTCATATTCAAATCTTCGTAGATGCCGTGCATCATACACTTACGAAAAGAAACGATGGTATTTTTGTAGAAATACCTCCTTCTTAATGCTTAGGTATTTTTCTTTTTTCTCTACAAATTATAATAAGAAGAAGGTATAACTTAATTTTTCATATGAATTTTTGTCCTGTATCTTCCTTTTTTTTCAGCTGTTTGGCAACATCGCAAGACATTTGCAAACTCATCTTTTTTATGCAGTGGCATTCGTGACAGCCATGGCGGGATTGTTGTGTAAACTATTATTTATTTTATTTTTTAAACAATTTTTTGGACATTTTTGTAAACAGAAAGTGCGGTGTGTACTGTGAAATACTGTTTTTGGGTGTTTAATGTAGGATTTATACTGTTTTGTCCACACATAGCACCCCTGTTCACTCCACCGTCCCGTAAGTATGTTTTGATTAATAATAAATTATAGAAATGGATTTTTGAAAACGCGCACACAGATTTGTGTCATAATCGACCTATAAAAACGCCCTAAAAAGAGTTTTTCGAAAATCTCTTAAAATAGCGAAAACCGCTATATCGAACTTTTACCTATTAAAAACCTGATAATATATGTTAAAACACCCTGTATATCCTACGGTGATTTTTCTTATAGCTTTTAGCAAACGGTATAATAAAACTAATAATGTTTGTCACAACACTCTGTATAATTTGCAGCTTTAAAAATAATTTATAGGGCCAACGGTATATTAAAACTTAATAATGTTTAATATAACCTAAAGAAAAGCGGGTTTTACACCTGACAAGTAATTGATCAATTAATTGAACAAGTGCTTGTTCAAGTGACTTGACTGTTAAAATTTTCTCAACTTGTTTATCAAGTAGCTTGCTCAAGTACGTAAAGAAATTAAAACTTGTCATCAATATTTTTTAGGGGCCTTTTAGTAATTGGATAATAGTTAACATAACCCTAGAAAACCATTTGATGAAATTGAAAATAAATTTGACAATAACTAAAAAAGAGTAAAAACATCCAAATTTTTAATTTCTGTATCAAATATTTGACAAAGTAATTGAACAAGTTTTTGATCAATAACTTGTCAGGTGTAAAGCCCACTTAAAACATGGTTGTTTGTTTTTCATGTACACACACATACCACAACTGTTGATAAAGGAGTATAAGTCATTTGCAAAACAAAAAATTGAATAATAAACCGGTGACACATTTGCTCCTGAACTTTGTTATTGAAGTGAGAAATTGTGAAATTTTGACATATTTGTGATAGTAAAGTGTGCTAATAAGTCTTGGTAAGTAACCTATTTACTTTTAGACATATTACATATCAATTTTAATCATAAAAATCTTAAATATTGTACATTGGAATTTAAGGTTATTAGAAAAAATATACTGAAACTAGTGTCTAGAAAATAAAAATATTTGAACAAATCTCATAAAAGTTGGTAATTATTTTAGTGTAGAAACATTATTTTTACAAGATCAGTAAAAATCTTATACGCTCGGTAAATATTTTCAATTTAAAGACTTATATTTAAGTGTGTTCCTAAAGCTGTTTAAACTTAGAGAAAAATAATGTGAAAATATTTTCTCCCTTGTATATATCAGATTAAAAATAAATTTTTCGGTTTCAGTGCATATGATATTTACAATTTTGTTTTAAAAAGAAATATTTGTACATTAAAATATTTGTTTTTCTACCCCTGTGAACAAGAAAATCAGACCCAACTTAAAGTGAGCTCATATTATTGAATTTAAAATATTTCAGTACATATGATATTTTTTTTTGTTTAAATCGAGATTAGGACTTTAGGAAAACATATATTATTAAGGTATCAACCCTGATTTCGAAAATAATAGCTGAGAGCGTAGTGGCAAACTCAAATAGATCTAGGCATAAGTGTTCCAAATTTTTGTAGGGACAAGAATAATTGTATTTACACCACTTTTCCGCACCCTGAAAAAAGGGCATCGTCCGGGTTCCACATAAAGGTCAGTTTTAAAATATTTCAGTACATACAATATTTTTTGTTTTAAAATAAGGACTTAGGAAAACATATTTGTAAGGTATCAACCCTTATTTCAAAAAATAAAAAACGATTTACCTAAAATCTTATTTTTCAAAAACATGCATGAGAAACACATTTGTTATTTTTCAAAATTTCTGTGAAATACAATAATATTGCGGTTTTCTGGCTTCCTTATTTTCAAAAATAGTATTAGAACACAAATATTTGTTATTCTTAGCATAAATATTTTAAATTTTTGTTTAAAGTGCGATAAGGACTTAGGAAACATATTTGTAAGGTAGCAATCCTAACTTTGAAAATATTAAAGTTAGAAGAACAGTGTGGCTTAAAAATAAACATTTTGGTTTCAGTACAGACAATATGTACGATTTTTGTGTAAAAGCGAAATTAGGGCTTAGGAAACATAATTAAATATAATTTGTAAGGGTTTTAGCCCTAATTTTTAAAATATTAGCCGAGGGCTAAAAGAAGAGTATACGTATGTCAGAATTAAAAAATATATATTTTGGTTTCAGTACATACGATATTTATGATTTTTGTTTAGAAAGCGAAATTAGGACCTAGGAAACATAATTAAATTTGTAAGGGTATCAACCCTAATTTTTAAAATATTAGTCGAGCGCTACAAGTACAATGGTTTTCGTATGTCAGATTTAAAATTAAATAGGTCAATTTCTAGACATAAGTTTTTATCAAATTTTTGTTTAAATGATAAATTAGAACATTAAGAATAAATTTAAATATAACTGCGTAGGGTATCTACACTGCCTTCCCACACGCAGGGCGGCTCATGTTGAATCAGATTTTTATGCATTTTAATTCACTTATTTTTGCCAATTTCCGTTTCGATGTACAGGATATTTTCTAAAGCAAATGCAGAATATTTTCAGGTAACTTATTATTTAATGCATATTATACAGAGATACTGACTTTAGGGTTAATTTACAACTGCTTCGGGCCTTTTTATTATTATATAGTATTACTAATATACAGAGGGTTTTAAATATTAGATTATTTACTGCAGTATATACAGGATCTTAATAAGTATTAGTAATATACAGAGGGTTTAAAATATTAGCTTATTTAGTATAAGCATAAATATGATGACAGTATTTAATATACAGGGTCTTAATAAGTATTACTAATATACAGAGGGTTTTAAATATTAGATTATTTACTGTAGTATATACAGGATCTTAATAAGTATTAGTAATATACAGAGGGTTTAACATATTAGCTTATTAAGTTAACTGTAGACAAGGTCTTAATATAGTCTTAGTAATATACCATGGATTTAAAATATTAACTTATTTACTGCAGTATTATACAGAGTCTTAATACGTTTTTAAGAATTTTTTAGTATATTAAATCAGGTGTATCAAAATTTTTGTAAATATTGAATATACTACAATAATTACTAGTAGTCATTGACTTTAATCGCTAACTTAAATATAATAACTTTAGAGCCCCCTATGGTTGCTGTATAAATTGAAGAAAAGCTAATACATTTTAAAAATAAACAAAGTTGTTAGCGCCTTATAGACGTTAAATATGCAATACCACTTCCGGTCGTCAGCCTTGTTTGGGCTCAAATGAAAGATCTTGACTTGTAGATTACAAAGTAAGCATTTTTAATATATTTCAACTTTTTAATTTATAGGTATTAAATCTATAATAGCTTACTACGGTATATACAGGTTTTTAATAAGTCTTAGTAATATACAGAAGGTTTTAAATATTAACTTTTGAAGCACATGATGGCCGTATATACAGGGTCTTAATAAGTCTTAGTAATATACAATGGATTTAAAATATTAACTTATTTACTGCAGTATTATACAGGGTCTTAATACGTTATCAGGAATTTTTTAGTATATTAAATCGGGTGTATCAAAATTTTGGTAAATATTGAATATACTACAATTATTACTAGTAGTCATTGACTTTAATCGCTAACTTAAATATAATAACTTTAGAGACCCTATGGTTTCTGTATAAATTGAAGAAAAGCTAATACATTTTAAAAATAAACAAAGTTGTTAGCGCCTTATAGACGTTAAATATGCAAAACCACTTCCGGTCGTCAGCCTTGTTTGGGCTCAAATGAAAGATCTTGACTTGTAGATTACAAAGTAAGCATTTTTAATATATTTCAACTTTTTAATTTATAGGTATTAAATCTATAATAGCCATTTCTGATCGCAACTTCCGGTCGTCAGCCTTGTTTAGGTTCAAATAAAAGATCTTGACTTGTAGATTACGAATTAAGAATTTTGATAGGGTATTTAAATAAAAACTTATTTATTGGTAACTCTTTATTAATATAAAATTTTTGAATCCTTGGAAACAATACTAGTTAACAATGTCTTTAGCTGTTCTAATGAACCTAATTTAGGACAATTGATACCAAAGAAATTTAAATCCCTTCTTCCAGACTTTATAAAACTATTGGTAAACTCGTCAAATTTATAAAACATGTCTTTTCGAATAAAATAAAGCCGTCCATTAGTGTAGCGGAATACACCGTCTATCTGGGCGGGAATACCATTAAACAAATCAGACATTATATTGTGCTGTGATGGCCCAAATGAACGCTCGTCTAATGTCCAAACTACTTCGTCGAAAATTAGATAGGTTCTTCCCATATTTGAATTTACTATACCTCTAGTTTTAACAGGAGCATTTAATGAGACAACCTGAGACACGTGTTTTCTATTAATTAAGTTAAAATTATTGTAGTTAATAAAGTGAAAGATTTCATTACTTACTAAAACTATTTCGCCATTTGGTCTCTCATAGGATGGCGTCGACTTTTCGAAATTTTCGGGTAAAAACGGTAACCAATCGGTTATTAAGAACGGTTGATTTTTAATTTCCTTGATTATTTAAATTATAAATTCTTAAACTTTTATAAAATATATACAATTTTTGTTTAACAATTAAAAATGTATCTAAATGTTCAAAGTTTACATCACATAATTCAGGCATTTTTGTTGTGAGCCTTGTCGTTGCCGATGTTGTTGTTGAAAGTTTCGCCGTTCTAGATGGTGTTGGCGCCGGTCTAGGTGGTGTGGTCACCGGTCTAGAAGGTTTGCTCACCGGTCTAGAAGTTTTGATCACCGGTTTAGCTGTTGATGGTTTATCGTAAAGTAGTTGTAAAGACCATTTGTCGTCTTGGCTTAAATCTACCATTACCGCCAAGATAAAACGGATACATTATGGAATCATTTTGAGAGGAATGGTGTAAGCCGAGTGCGTGTCCAATTTCATGAACCAAAACGGCAAAAAGATTTTTTGACCGGATCGGTGGTAGGTATCCCAGTTTATGTGTTGGTTCATATGAATTTCTAACATGGTCTGTGTTCAAGTCGGGGAAATATGCGTGTCCCAAAACAGACGGTCCGACTTTATAGTTACAAGGCCGTGCACTTCTTGTCATGTTGTGTGTAAGATTTTTAAACGATATGGTAATATTTGCAAGACTCGTTTCTCGAGTAAACGTAAAAGTAAGTGGAGCTTCGTCTGACCACATTTTAAATGCTTTATCGGCCAAAATCTTATATCGTATCTGAGGCGTAGGAGGTAGGTACTATAGTCCAGGTGAGGTTGTTGTTTCGCCATTTTTGATAAGCGTCAATCGAATAACTTTGAAGATCTTTTACTCCACATCGAGGTTTTCTCATCAAACTAACAGTTTCATCGTTCAATGTTCAATCAGCAGTGAGATTATATTCTTCTTGAAATTTTCGAAGCCCTTCATTTACATCGGCAATTGTGTTTTCATCCGTCTGATATCCGTATTCTATTAAATAATCTGTAACATTCAACGCTTCTTCAGCGGAGAGCACTGAGCCACATAATATTAGCACTACAAAAACAACCATTCTGTTCAAAGGTTGGATACAAACTGAGAGAGGGTAGGTCTTACTCCTAGTGCCATTACGTTTCAAGCGTTACGTCATCGCCCGATTTAGGTGTTACGTCATCACGATTCAAGTTTCAACATGTTAACAGGACCTTTTTGTTATACATAAATTTTCTGGTGCGTTTACACAGTAATTAGTAATTAAATCAATCCATAAATTTTATTACATTTCCAGCTCTTCCAATATAGCCGTTATTTCATTCGAGGTATTACTAAGCAGTTTAGCAGCTTCCAAATTTCTCAATCGCTCTACCAACTCGTTTACGTCCTTGTAAAATATTTTAGGCTGCACGCTAGTTTGGCGTGGTTCTTCCACTTGTTTCGACTTCCTAACAAATCCCATGAGTTTTGATTTATAAGATCTTTTAGGCGGAAAAAGTTCAGCAATGATATGACGATATTTCCTTCCTTGTGTTGCTAAAATTTTTCCATCATTTCTCTTATAGCCATTAGTTAAAAGTAGAATAATTTTATAATCGGCCAAGTCCTTGGGCGAATACTTTGTGGGCACATCTTGTGTTAGCTAGTTAAATAATCCCTCTCTTAAGAGAAATTTATTATCATGAATCAACAAATGGTTTCCAATAATTTCAATATCACTATTACTAATTAGATATGTTTCTGTCTTCTCTTCTTATGCCATATTTGGTGCTTGATACTTCAAGAAGTAAATATTTAATCTTTGTAGCGTCCATCTTCTATGAAGGCTGTTTGCATACTAAGCTTATATGTTTAAAAGTCTCTATATTTATTAAATTAATTCGATACCGGACGTCCTTAGGACGGACACCGGACGCTATTAGGACAGATACCGGACGCTATTAGGACGGGTACCGGACAGGTACTGGACAATGGTTAGAACAGCAGAAACCACTATTATAACAGCCCTATGTTTTTCTTTTAGGTTATATTAGACATTATTAAGTTTTAATATACCATTGGCCCTATAAATTATTTTTAAAGCTGCAAATTATACAGAGTGTTATGACAAACATTATTAATTTTAATATACCGTTTGCTAAAAGCTATAAGAAAAATCACCGTAGGATATACAGGGTGTTTTAACATATATTATCAGGTGTTTCAATATATCAGTTGTCCAATAAAGTATTTAAAACAGTAAATTATACAGAGTGTTATGACAAATATTATTAGGTTTTTAATATACCAGTTGTACCAATAAGCTGTAAATTATACAGAGCGTTATGTCTAATATTATTAGTTTTAATATAGGTACCGTTTATCCCAATAAATTGTAAGTTATACAGAGTGTTATGGCAAACATTATTAGGGTTTTAATATACCGGCTGTCCTAATAATTTATATTAAAGCTTTATATTATACAGAGTGTTATGGCAAATATTATTAGTACTTAATATACCGTTTGTCCCAATAAATTACACGTTATACAGAGTTTTATGGCAAATATTATTAGTTTTAATAAACCGGTTGTCCCAATAAATTACAAGTTATACAAAGTGTTATGACAAATATTATTAGTTTTAATATACCGGTTGTCCCAATAAATTGCAAGTTATACAGAGTGTTATAACAAATAATATTAGTTTTTAATATACCGGTTGTCCCTATAAATTATTTTAAAGCTGTAAATTATACAGAGTGTTTTCTAGTTATGATAAATATTATTAGTATTTAATATACCGTTTTGTTGCAATAAATTACAAGTTATACGGAGTGTTATGGTAAATAAGTCTACCAAATATTATAAGTTAGTATTTTAATAGTATTTCAATGCTTTGAACGACTGTTGAACTACTACAATTGTGCATATCCTAATTTTAACTTAAGTCTCCTGTATATTTTTATTCAATATATATTTACTACTGTATGCGAAACCTATTACGTATATTTTAGAATTAATTTTGAACCTTTAGTATTTAGATTCAGGGTATTTATCTACAATTTGCATAACACCTTGACGACCAAGTGATACCTCTTATCAATTTCTAATATTATATTGATTTGATACAAATAACCTAATAGCCTATTAATATTTAAGGGTAGATTACCTATACATAACAAGTTTATATGAAAACTCAAGCAATGTACTCGCCCTGTATATTAAATTTTATTTCCGATAGATTTGGTTACAAATAAATCACAAGAGAGTACTTACCTGTCTAGATCTGAGTCGTCCACTGCAACAGCTCCTGGAAACCAACCTGTTTAAGGAAACCACTCACAAAAACCGGCTCTGTTTTAGAAAACCGCTAGGGAAACCGACCTGTTTAAAAACCGACCTATTTAAAAACCGACCTATTTAAAAACCGACCTGTTTAAAAAACCGACCTGTTTAACAAACCGCCTCTGTTTTAGAAACCGCTATCGGTTTAAGAAACCGCCTCTGTTTTAGAAACCACCCTGTTTTAGAAACCGCTACCTGTTTTAAATACCGCTTACAAGAACCGCCTCTGTTTGGAGAACCGTTCGACGAACGACCTTGTTAAACAGCTGTAGACGACATCGAAGACTTGGTAAGTGTCCTATATATAATAATTTATGTCATTTACGTTAGTGTTGATAACATCTTTTATCTATGTATTTAATAATAAAACCCTCTTCTCAAGGGTCGGTGTTGTCAGGTTTAGTCTAGGGTTGTCAGATTTACCAATGGTGTCTCGTATAATATTGGCATTTGCCATTTGACAGGTGACAAGTATCTGTTTGTTATATGAATTCTACACACTAAAACGTAAAAGACCTGTTTAGTATCATCTATTTTATTGTCTGGTGTATTTTTTACCGCTAAAACTGTTTAGGCCCTATTTACACTCAAATACCATAGTATTAATAATTGTCAGTATTAATATTAATAGATTTATGAAAAATAAATTGTTTACAAAAAGAATGAGTTAAATCGATCCACTAGAAGCCGAGATATACCCTAAAAACTGTTTAGGCTTATCCGTATAAATTTTAGGTTATGTTTCAATCATAACAACAAGATTTAACATACATATAAAAATCAAGCAAAAATCTCAAATCTTTCCCTGTTAAACAAATGTAAATGTCAAAAATTGTTACTTACCGTGAGATAAAATTGAAGACACAACACTAAAACAAAATACTGAATACTCTTTTAAAAAAGTTCAGAAGGCTAGCGAGAACAAAAATTAACTTTTCTGCATTCAGTTTAAAGCCTTTTATAAAAAAGATAACCGACCACAATGATAAGGATGAAAATAGATCGACCATTTTAATTTTGAACAGTACATTGGATTCCGTTTAAAACCGTTAAAAATGTTAATATTTTTCATACTCGCTTTCCTTCCCATCACTAATAAATAACACACTTAATTAAAAATATGAGTAAGCTTTGTGGTTACATTCCATTTTAGAAAACAGCCTGTCACGTAAAATATTTTTAGATTAAAATAATTTTTAACGGAAATTCTCACCACTCCAACAAAGATTAGATTTTGTTATCAATTTAGCGTAAATAATTAATTCTTTCGTTAGTAATACTAAAATATATTATTTTAAAAATATATTTTATTTTTTGGCCCTATGACTATGATTTAAGAGGTCCAGATACCGTCATTCAATTTGACTTATTTTTACTTTTTATTTGAGCCCAAACATGCCTGTGATGTTACACGTCACCTGTAGAGCGCCCAGTCAGCCAAAGGGTAATAGCAAGCTCACGGCCATCATACCGTATAAACTGATTCGTCTACCCCGGAAATACCACATTCTTTAACATTTAAATTCTAATAGCTTCTGTAGCGGCATGGTTATGGCGATGAACTCCTGATTCAAAGGTCCATGGTTCGAATCTGACTGAAGACTTTTTTATTAGGATGATCACGTGGGACCACACCCTAAATATGGCGCCGATTCCTATTACGTCATCATATCAAGTATTTTTCGTCATTTTTCAGATGGCTGAGCCTGGCTCAGATTTTAGGATGATCACGTGGGACCACACCCTAAATATGGCTCCGATTCCTATTACGTCATCATACCAAGTATTTTTCGTCATTTTTCAGATAGCTGAGCCTGGCACGGATCTGCGCGCTATATCGCCGCCCGAGACCTGCGCGCTATATCGCCGCCTGCTCTACTACAGTATGTTTAGAGATGGACTTTACAATAGTACAAATGGACCAAAAACTTTTATATTTAAGAAATTCGTGTATAGCAAATACTTTTGCTTCTTTAAAAAAAAAACTTTACGCTAAGAAGCATGTTTTGTCTTGTACTTTATTATACATAACATTGTCTACCACCTTTAAATTGAACCTTGTTTCATCGGAGAAAAGGCTGTGAAACCATTAGCGATATGTCCAATTCTTATATTGTTGTTCCTAAGCCAGTTGTACCATTCTATGTCTGCGAAGTAACCTTGGGCATTTGGCTTTTCGTCTTGCTCTAAAATTATAACGTCCTTAATTAATTTGTGAGAGTCTCTTTCCATTTCTAAAAATATTAAAAACTTAGCAATTTGTAATATTTTTACCGCCATTTGTAAAAATTAACGTAAGTCACAGTTTATTTAAACTTAATAACCGCTGCCAAATTTGTATTTATAATGCTTTCGTTTATTTATAAATCATAAATAAATAATAGGAAATCAACATTATTTTTAATTTTTTAAATTTAATTAAGAATTTGAAATCAGCAATCCCAAAATTGATTAAATTAACCAATTTATACACAAATTTGCATCAGATCAGATCATAATTTAATTTTGAATAAACAATTTTTAAATAATTTGTTTTATTTGGACAAATATGCAAAAGACGTAACTCTAGTAACTTCTCATATAGAAGTTTAAAAAAGAATTTTATTCATAATATTTTAAGTAAGTAAGTACCTGAAATTGCATTGCTTTAATAGTGTTCTTATGTGTCGGTTTAAAAATGTAATGCCGGTTTGCATTCTGAAATAATTATTTAAAACTCTAGATCATTTTGTCCTATTTTGAGTTGTATAATGTAACAATCTTTTTTGCATTTTCATGAACTTTTATATTTCCCCTCCATGGCGGTAACTTTGTGTGCTAATAGTTTTGACTCGTCTCTTTAGTTTGGATATGACGCTCTAGTTGACAATCAGCCTTATGCTGTAAATACATTGACTTGTTTCAAGCTTGAAATTGTAAGTAAAAGGACATTTGACAGATAATTCAATATTTACTAGGCAGTAACAAATTAAAATCTTGAAAACATTTTAATTTCAACCTTGGCCAGAGTCTATTACTGCATAGAAAATATTGAATTATCTGTCAAATGTCATTTCATGTATTTACAGCATAAGGCTGAATATAGAGCTGCGCAATATCTTGCTGTCTCATGCCTTAATTTATTAGGCGAAGACAATTATCTCTTTTATCTGAACTTAGTCGTGAACGCATTTTTTTAAAGAAAATATCAACTTATGATATTGATAATTATTTTTCAATATTTACGACACAAAATAATAAAGATCAAATGTCATTACCAAAAACAAGTTGACAAATTATTGTTTAGTCATGGCAAGCCTGATTTAAAGATTTACATTATAATGAAAAATTACGCAATAGAGGCTTTTATTTTTTGGGCATTAATATTGTTTTTTCTTTTGTTGTTTTTAATTTAATGGTTTTCTGTCTTGTTTCACAAATAATTGTAGGTTGGTAATCCAATTTTTTAGGGTATATTAATAATTTTTATTATTTACCAACTGGGTATCTAACTGCAGTAATTTTCGGGGGTAATTGCACAAGGGCATCACAATTACCGATAATTTTTGGATGACACGTATTTTTTTTATTCCAAATTGCGAAACAACATGTTGAATTAAAAAATTATCTGTTTATTTTGTTAAACAATTGTTAGAATATACCTTTTTTTAACGTTAGGTTACAACAACAAAATCTTATTTTAGAAGCGGTACTTCCTGCCAAATTACTGCTGTAATTTTTCGAAAACTACACTCATCTTATAAGAATTTTACCGTATAGGGAAAATATTTGCAATAGTTAAACGGGTCCAACAATAAATTTTGCACATTTCTGCTAAAAATAATACAAATTGCTTAATTTTTATTATTTTTAAAGTTTCAAGGAAAGTGTCTTAAAAAATTAATTAAGGACGCAATAATTTTAGAGCTGGAGGAAGAGCCATATGCTTAATGACTGGCATGGAAATAACAATACAGGAATTGGACACATCGCGAATGGTTATACTGCCTGAAATAGGACTCTGTTGTCATACATTTCAAAATAAAAGCTTTGTTTGTCTATTTTAAAAATAAAGCAAGGAAGGAATTATGGTCTTTCAACTAAACTCTGTACTTGGCTCTCTAGTTATCTATCTGATCGACGTATATCAGTTATTGTGGACGGCTATCTTCAAGCTTTCACCAAGTAAATGCTGGAGTCCCTCAGGGCTTAGTTCTGGCACCAACATTGTTTCTTCTTCACATCAACGACCTTCTCTCGTCCACAACTAATTCCATTCATAGTTTCGCCGACGATAGTACCCTTCACTCTAGTTTTCAGGTTCCTAAACCCATTACTAAACCTGAATTGGAAAACAAACGCAGAGCGATGCAGATATCTCTTTCGCAGGATCTTAATTTAATATTGGATTGGGGCGCTAAAAATCTCGTCCATTTTAATGCATCCAAAACACAATCATGTTTCCCTTGTCGCGAAAAGAGTCATCAAATACTCATCCTCTACTTATGAGCGGCCAAGTTTTACAGAGCAAAGACCACCTTCAATCTTGTGGGCGTCACATTTGAAAGTAACCTTAACTGGCATAAACACATTGTATCTATAGCCACGGCAGCTTCAAAAAAGCTTGGATTTCTTTCGAGCCAAAAGTATTTTCCCGGGCTTCTCAATTTCCTTATACACTTTTATGATGTGTCCCAAATCCGACCTCCCTTGGAATATTGTTCCCATATCTGGGGCATGGCGTCCCCCACAACCCTAAGCATTTCCTGATTCTATTCAAAAGAAGAGCTATTCATCTCATTCATGACCACTAAGGAAAGGCTTCCTCTCTTGCCCATCGTCGGGCTGTGGAGGATTTATCGCTTTTTTATAGGTACTTCCATGGCTTCGCTCTGGAAGAATTGTCCAGTATAGTTCCTCCACTCACGGTTCCCAACAGAGAAACTCGTGGTTCCGCGCGTGCTGCATCCCTATACGGTCCAACTGTACAGCCAAGAGCAGTGTATGAAAGATGGAGCTAATTACGGCGAAAAAAACGTGCCTTTATATTCGTTAACCGTTAGAAATCAGTTGAATTTAAAAAAGTGATTTTTGTGTTCTAAAGTAAATTGTGATCAAAATTTTTGACCATAGTTGTTGTTCAATATGTTTCACTCATGTCATTGTGCAGCTATAAATTGCACTGCAAGGTGGAAAAAAGGCGACACTGCGAAATTCCACAGGTGGACACCACAAAAGGCACGTTGTTTAAGATAATATTTTCATTGTTATGTTTAAGTAGATAAAACTTATTATTTATTATTTACTGGTGTTACAAATTCAATAAAAAAACCGCATATACTAAAAAAAACTTTTCAAAAAACTATAAAAATGTTTGTTTAATTCTTTATTTTATATAGCTACTTTAACACAAAATATACGTTTAAATCATAAAAAACTACATTAGACAATGGATATACGAATGTTTTAATATATAAAAAATATATTTTAATTAAAGATTGAAGTAAGCGGTATCTAACAGAAAACACCCGAGAATAGTAACAAAAATAACTTTACAAGAATTATATAGTTAAAGAAATAATAGCATATAATGTACTAAAGATTCATTGATCTATTTATAAAAAGTCGAAAAAAGTTTAACAAATAAGCACAATGTTCTAAAAATATACTTTAAACACCATTTTCCCATTTCAATTCCATTACTTGTCGGGGGTTTCTTGCCGTAATTAGATCCATCTCTCTCTCGGACCTCTCCCTCTTTTGTTGGCTGCAAATAAATTCACAGCAGCCAATACGTCGACCCCGAACTTCCCACTTTGTTCGTTCTTTTATCCCTAGAGTTTCTAGAGTGTGGAACCTGCTGCCCGCGAAAGTCTTTCCTTCCCCCAAATCTTCAAGTATTTAAGTCCTGTGTCAACAAACTCCCTCTTACCTCGCTTAAGACACCCACGGTACGTTAATATTTAGGCTTTAAGTCTTCGTGGTTTGTCCAAAGATAAAAAAAATATGGGGGTTTTGGTAACTATAAGGAGAAGGGTCGAAAAAAATTACGTAGGTAAAATAAAACAGTACTTTTTGAATATCCCGTATAAAAGTTTTACAAAACATTAAAAGGTATTGCCCTTTGCTTAAAACATCAGACTGTAGAAGTTTAAAGGACTGAAAGTCAGCGTTATACAGGGTGATAACACTAAAATGTCACTTTTTTAGTAAAAACATCATTTTTCAGATTTACGACAAACATCAAAAATCTGCCTAAACTGTTTGTCACATCTTATCTAATTATTATAAAATTTAAAATATTTAAAATTTCTTTTAATTAAAAAACTGCAAAACATCAAAATTTTACAACAACGTCATATTTACCACTTTGTATATAGAAGGTTAGTTTATTACCAAGGCTACAATGTAGGTAATCATAAAGGCTAATAATTGCGTCTAAATTTGCCGAAAAATGCATTAAAATATTTTTGGGATCTTTGACAAAATTAAGTGTAAAATTTTACCTAAAATTTAAATTATTTCTTTCGAATGTCCAGCAGTTTAGTTTGGTTTTACTTTACTTTTTACCGCTAATGCTTATGTCGACATGCTGTTAATATTTCAACCAACCAGCAACCAATTAATTGATAAAGTAAAAATTTAGCTCCACCGGAATAACCAAATGAAAAATAATTTTTTTATTTACTACACGTGCATTTGAATTTAAGAAATTGACATTTTTATAACACAAAATTTATTTGAGTAACATTTTATATATACAGGGTATGGTTTTTTCTTCAAAAGATTAAAAACGTTATTGTAATCCCTTCAACTTTTTTTATATAAAATGGGATTTTTCCGGCATAAAGAAAAGATTTAAATAAACAAAATAAATATAGATATTATGTTTTTAAGTAAATCCCAGCACATAATACACATTACTATTATTTTTATGAATAGTTATTCTAAGTTGGTGTCACAGCCAAACAAAAAAACAATATACAGGGTGTTTTCTATCTACGGTTCGAAACTTAAGAGGGTGATTTCTTTTGTATCTTTATGAATAAAAGTTTCTATAAACATAGCAATCAATATTTTTAAATATCTCAGGAACCTTTTAACGGATTAAGATAAAATTTAGGACACTTATTTAATGTAATAGGGCATTTGTAAAGCTCTGTCTAGATTAAAATTATTAGGGTCAGCGGCGTCTCAGTGGGAATCACAGCCAATAATATTGTAAGAAAAAGTACGCCAACGACTTTTCTAAAGTTTTCATATATTTTCCTAATATGTTTTTCTGATTAGGCAATTAACATTTCCTAGTCCTCCTAGACAACATGATATAATAAGCAAAAATAAAAACAATGTTTTGCCTTAAAATAAATAAGCTGCCGTCTATTTTATTAAAGATCATCATTATTCCTTTTACTAAGGTTCAAATTGCTTTTTTTTAATTTAAGATTTTTTTACGCTGTTTATGGCTACTTTTTAGATTGACATAAAGTGGCTTTATTTATTTTTACAAAAACTAAAGCAAAATACCAAGAAAATACAAAAGACTAAAAAGTTGCATCTTTTAATACTTATTCTGCAAAAGTATAAAAACGGATAAAAAAATAATGGCGTACTTTTTTTCTTAAGAATATTTTCTGTGCTCCCCACTGAGACGACACTGGATACAATTGTCCTAATCTAGGTAGAGCTTCACAAGCAGCTTATTACATCGGTTTAGTGTACCGAATTTTATTCAAATCGCTTAAAAAGTTTTTAAAATATTTTAAAAATAACGATTTTTTAAAACCTTTAACGCCCTGTATTTTAGAAATGAAGCAAGTTCGGACATATATTAACGGATTTTTTTATCAAAAAGCATGAGAAACTACTTCCCCAAATTTCGTACCATAATTAGTAAACACATTGTATAATTTTTATTTATTGTTTAATGTCAACAAAATAAAAATTAAGAAATGTTCTACATTAGAGGAGCTTTCTATTTTAGTACATTTGGTTAACAGTTTTTTCCAAAATAACGATAATAATTACAAAGTATATTTCTAATATTGTAAAATACTTTAAAAAGGCTAATCGTCATCATAAAATAATCAAAACGCATCTGAAGCATTACAAATTACAAATGATGTAGAAAATATATATTGTATATTGAAAATGTAATCTAAAAAGTAGTAGCAGTTAAAACTAAAATTTAACCCCAAATGCTAAATTACTTACATTATTTAGCGATTCAAATTCATGGTATAAACATGACATAACATAACAAGTTGGAAGCTGGTGTGATGAAATGTAAAATTAGATCAACAATACTTGAAGCAAATACAATTAATATTGTTGGGCTTTATATAAAAAGTTTTAAAATAATTCTTCTGACTTACTACAACCATACAAGTTGTTTAATGTAAAAACTATTAAGAATCTCCAAATCAAAGATATGCGACCCATCTGAAAAATTCACGTCGTGTAAAAGTTATCTTAAATAACCTAAATTAAAGTCCCTGGACCAGTAATGAAGAGGACTTCATGATAAGAACACTTTTAAGTCATTTTGACTGTGCAGACTTTTTGAAACTAAGTGTTCAGTCTCGTATTTCAGAGCCTAAAAAGCTTAACTTGTGTTGGAATTGTTGAAAAAATCATATTTACAAAGATTGTTATGCAATTACATGTAGAAAGTGTAATAAAAAACATCATACCCTCTTGCATATTGAAACTTCTATTAGTAACACAAATCCCAATCAAAACGTTTCGGAACAATCTCCAAAATCATCTCTAGAACCTTCAGTAGAGACATCTCATTATAACGCGGTGGAATATCATTCTGTAAATTCAAAAACAGCAAATCAAATCCTTTAAGGTACAGTTATGGTTTTAGTTAACCAGCAAACTACCAGTTTGGTTGTTTTTGGTATTTCAAATGGTTTATCAAACATAAAATATAAAACTAATCTTGAAGTTAGCTTCATGCATAAGGGGTTAAAACCAATATATCTTGCCTGGTTTTAAATTAAACAACAGAACATCTTCCATCTTTTGCCTTTGATTTTAGTAGCTTAAATATACCTAGCAATATCAGGTTAGCAGATCCTAGCTTTAACAAGCCTGATAAAATTGATCTTTTATTGGGAGCATCTATATTTTGGGAGGTTTTATGTGCTGGACAAGTGCAATTAGGTCAAAGAAAAAAGGAATACCTATTCTCCAGAAAACAGCCTCTGGGTGGATCTTATGTTTTAGAAATTTAAAGGTTTTTTAAAAAGTTTAACACCCTATATCGTAAGAACAAAGAATTTAAAGACCCGTGTTTATAACATTTTTATTTTTAATGGCTTTGGAATACGCCCCTAAATTTTCTTACCGCAGTTAGGAAACACTATATATACTGAAACTTTAAAAATTAGCAATGTTCAAAGGTTAGTTGTTGTAAATAAACAATACAAAGAAAAGATATTTGAGGTAAATATAATGTGGTAGGGCACCAATATTAAGCCTACGGCATTTGAATAGAATGGTATATTTGAAAACCGAGACATGGCCGTGCTACGAGGTAGGACTTGGTGTGGTTATATGTGGCTAAACCTTAAAACTATGTTACCCTATTTGTAAATTTATGATCAGGTGTAATTTTAAGCGTTGTATAATTGACTCATAATACTGCAGTTTGATTAAATACATTTTACCAAGATAACGAACGGTCACGGGCTCGTTACGGTTATGTGAGGCCCGACCTTAATGCGTCGCCTTAGTTGTGTCGGGGTCCCCCTCTCTGGAGAACAGTATGTAGTTATACTGAGCACCAAATCGAAAGCAACAATGCGGCGACACCAGCAGACGTCCCAGCAAGTACAAAACAAACACCAAAAATAACATCCACTGATACAACAAATTACATTACCAATAAATCTAAGCAGTCTTTGCCACCCAAGAGCAAAACCAAAAAATCAGACAAACCGCCACCACTCATTCCTGATTGGCAAAACCGATAGCAACACCGACCTCCAACTACTCAAAAAAGAACTAGATGCAAACATCAAGCTGCGTTATCAAATAAAATTCACGAAAAACAATACTATTATAAACATTACAGATCCCAGAGAATACAAATCATATTTAAAATTGCTAGAGGCACAAGAAGAAAACAAATTCTTTACCTATTCGATGAAAGAAGACCGAACACATGCCTTTGTTATTAAGGGTTTGGACCACCTACCAAACATCAATGACGTTAAACAAGAACTTATACAGGAACATAATATAGTAAAAGACGTTTTTATAATGAAAACAAGATTCAGACCCCTATACCTGGTTATAACAAAGTCAGAATTAAGACTATCACAACTGCAACTCAAAATAAAATATATTGACGACATTGCAGTCACATGGGAAAGACGAAAACAAGAGCGTGCACTTATGCAGTGCAAGCGTTGTCAACAATGGGGACACGCCAGCAGCATTTGCCACAGAGCTCCACGCTGCATGAACTGTGCTGACTTCCACCTAACCAAAGACTGTCAAGTTACTTCAGACACTCCCGACTAATGTGCCAATTGTGGTAGAAATCACAAGGCAAACAACGTAGTTTGCCCTGTCTATCAATACAAGGCTGACAGAATACAAAAACCCAACAAGAGCAGCGCACGAGATACGTAGCAGCATCTCCACCATTGCGAAACGCTTGGACTACAAACGACAAGGCAAATGCCGCAACGACCAGAGCAGATACCATAACTCCAGCTCCACCATCTACCCTGGACGAATACCCACCCCTAGGCGACCGACGAGGAGCAGACACAACTCAAGGTCGACAACGACCAAATACCACCGGAAACCCACCGGTAAGTGATATAATTGGCGGATTTCAAGATATTAAATATTCAAATCACAATTTTAAAGAAATAATAAGATTTATTAAAGACTTCTTGCATGCTCTTGATGAATCTTCTAATAAACATAATCGTGCAATGGTTATCCTGGAGTTTGTTATGGAAAGATTAGACTTTTTCGCAAATGGGCTACTTAATAAATTGGGCGAGACAAAATTTTTATATTTACCCACAAAATAGACATTATGATAATAACGGAAACTAAGCTTGACCCAAATCGCACTCTGAATCTAAGAAATTACATAGTTTACAGATATGATAGAAATAACAGAGGGGAGGCGTTGCCCTCATTATAAAGCACTCTATTCCCCACGCAATGCACACAAACCCGCCAACACTAATAGAAAATGTTTCAGTCAAATTGCAAAACGGTGTGCTGATTAATGGAGGCTACGCACCCCCAATATCCGTCGTAGCGAAAGAGATTTAGATGCTTTTTTCCACAACAGCGAGAGCCTTATTGCTTGGCGACCTAAACGCCAACTAAAAATCAGTTACAAAGATGCCACAAGCGTCATACAAATAAAGACCACAATCAACTATCGCTGTCTTAACGCGTCGTTTACATCGTGTGCGAGTAACAAAAAGGAAAATAATTAAAAGTGAGACAGAAGTGGTAACGCCGTGGCATCTTCTCTACTGGCGAGCACTTTACTTTATTTAGTTTTTATAGGTATTAAATGTAAAATAGTGCATATTAGCTAAAGTTCTTTTTTCTATAAATATGTAAATCTTTTAATAAATCTCTTGTAATATTTACTTTTTATTACTGCAGTTAATTGATTTTTCAAAATAATATTTTTTTAGCAAAATGTTTTATGATTTTAAAAGTGTTAAAAGTTTTAAATAATTTTAATTACATCACAAACAAAATATTTGATGTGTTATTAAATTTGTAATATACAGCGTGTCTCTAAGAATGCAAACACAAATTTGATGGATCGAAATACAACGATCTTACGCAATTTACCTTAGCCAAATATTTTAGCGTTGGCAAAATACGAAGTGTCCAAATTTCCATTAAGTTTTTAGTTATTTATATTTTTTTATTACATTTTTTTTACGAAATTTGGTATTTTGGATTCTTTTCAGGCTATGGAATCGAAAAATGTTTTTGTCGTTAAATGTAAAGGGAAACCTCTGCAATCCTTAACCTATGTTTAAAGAGCTATAAATTGTTTTGTGCTTTTATATATTATAGCTCTAGTAAACAAGTTATTTTTTCCCATATTTTCTAAACAAAAAAAATACTTATTTAACATCGCTACAAGCAACAGGCTTTTAGGTCCTCTAGATTAAATATTTTAAAAATTAAAAACTTTATTTTGTATTTTTTAACCCTCATTAAGGCCACCCAGGGTTTCCAGAAAGGTATATACTAAATTAAGGATGCGATATTCATGCCAAACATCAATGTTGAACCTTGATGGCGACATCGAAAGCTAACCATCGATGGCAACGATACATCAAACAAGTAACATCGATGTCCCTTAAACATTAATGATCAATAATATTAAAATTTAGAAATAATTTATCTTAAAACCATTAACTTTTTAACCTAATATTTTATTCTCTATGCATAATGTAATTCTCAATATAATTTTCTGACCCCTTAACGTCGGTGGTAAAATAAAATAAATTAAAGAATAAAAAAAAACTTAAATGGAGTTGATGCATTTTTTACAAATACCAAAGGCGCCCTCAAAGCAACACGTTATCTTCCCAATGTCGAGCATTAGCAAAAAAACCAATCAGTTCCGGACATGGGTTGATCGAAACTTTTTTCATAAAACAACAAAAGGAACACCCCTTAAAGTTTCGTACCATAGTAAGGAAAAGTCTTTTTATTAAAAAAAAAAAAGGAAAAGTCTTGTATATATTAGTTTATTAAAGTTGGTAAAGGTATATTAAAAATATTATTGGAAAACTTTTTTTACATTAACACCCTTTACTTCTAAAACAGTGCATTTTCAAACTGATGATTATACAGTGTGTCCCAGGATAGGTGTTACAAGAGGCCAAATGGACCAAAAATTTGGAATTTTTAAGCCTCCTTTTGGGAAAACTGGTCGCGTGGTTTAAAACTGATAAATACAAAATTTTACTCCGATTGGTAATATACAGAGCGAACTATAACTAAAAATATGAAAAATGACCAGGAGTAATTAAAAGTACCTTTATTTTTAAAAATAGGACAAAATTTTATAAGTAAATGTTGTAGAGAATTAAATTTTATGTAAAATTCAAAGTTAAAGAATTAAAGTAAAAAATATTTTTGTCAATATTTTAGATTATGCACTAACAGTTTTTAAGATAATTAGCTTAAGGCATTGAATTAAAAAAAAAAATATTAAATTTTCTTTTAAATTGTGATCCTTCTTGTCCATTATTTAAGTTGTAATGCGTAATGTAAAAATTGACAACTACATTTTTTTACTCTCATGCCTAAAATTTAAATTTTGACATAAAATTCAATTTTCTACAACATTTACTTATACAATTGATATCTATTTTTAAAAATAAAAGTAGTTGGTTTGTGGGAATTATTCATATTTTTAGTTATAACTCGCCCTATATTATACTAATTGAAGTAAAATTTTGTATTTACTACTTTTGGACCATGCGACCAGTTTTCCCAAAATTTCGTTTTTAAATTAAAAAATTTTCCTATCCCTATCCTGGGATACACTGTATGTATAAAGATTTATTTATAAAAATATCCATTTAATAGGCAATTTCATTTTTATACTGCAAGCAATATTTCTATGTAAAAAAAAGGACTAATTATAATGACTAAAGAATACCTATATAAAAATGAATGAATCTAGAATGTATTAAATACTCAAGTTTTAGGATTTTTTAAAATGTTTTTTTATTATTAGGCTCCTATTTAAAAACTTTGTTTTTAAAAATGTTTTGTGATTTTTAAATACTTAATTAAACCTTTTAGAATTATAATAAGAAAAACTTAAACAGTAATATTGTTATTGGTAAAAAAATGTATGCCAAATAGTTACATTTAAAAAATAATTATTTTGTGGTTCCCTTGTTGCTTAGCACACCTTGTTATAACGACAATAAGTACCACTATGTTATCAATATACAAAAACATTCTTAAGCGCTTATTGTCTAAATTTTTTTATTTTTGTAGTACACAATGATATTTTGTTTCTTATTATAAATATTATATTTTTATTTTGGCTAGCTTGGCAAATATCAAGTTATTAATATACTTTTTTCACATTTAAGCCTTATACATTTTATGGAATACCTTTGAAGAAATACTTAAATATATGCCTATACCCTATTTTAAATAAGTAAAGGGTAAAAATTCAAGATTAAAGTATTTTATAAAATTTTTGTTTCTTGAGTAAATATTTCCCAGTTTCCCTGTCGAAAGACTATTTGTTTTTTTTTATTGTAGACTTTTAGGTAGAGTAGAGAAATAGAAAAAAATATATACTTTTAAATTATTTTAATTATAACTTCTTAATTGTTTGCAAATATGCCGATGATGAATGAGAAGAAAACATCAATGTTTTTAATACTTTACCATCGATGGCAAAACATCGAGCACCAATCAGCCGATGTTTCCATAACATCGATAAATATCGCTTATCCCTATACCAAATTCTACCCTAAATTCTCTGTGCTAAAAATAAAATATTATAACGCAATTTGATCCTTTGCGAGAGACAGGGTGGTAAAGTAAAAAAAATAAAATGGAAACTTTAAAGCCCTGTATTTCGCAAACGAATAATTTTTCGACTAGGGTGAAATCGCATTATATCGTTGTAGTTTGGCCCAGGAATTAAGTTTTTTATTTTATAAACCTTTTATAGTCTGCCCTATGACTTAAATAAAACGCGAAAAAATTTAAAATATATCAGAAGGGGTTGCTTGCAGCGATATTTAATAAGAATACCATTTTTGTGCAAAAGTATAAGGAAATAGATTTTTTAACTGAAGTCATAAAAAACCGAGGCAAAAATGACAACATGACAAATAAAACACAAGTAAAGGACTACAGGTGGCTCCCTTGGCATTCTACAACAAAAATTTTAATTTCTTACCCTGCAAAAAACATGCAGGCGAATTGAGAACCTCTTCATTTTTGAAGTCGGTTAAAAATAACAAAAATAAAATTTTTACTTTGACACCTTGTATTTTGCAAAAGATAAACTTTTTAAGTTAGGTAAATTGTGTTATATCGTTTGATTTTGGCTCAATAATTTTTTTTAGCTTTTTTATAGACCTTTTAGAGACTGTATATAGAAAAATATAGATTACAGCATTATATATTTTTAATTACTTTAGATAACCATTATTTTACTTAAAAGCATTATTTTATACTGACAGCAAAAATCAGTTTTTTAAAAACAAAATCAAGAAATGCTAAAAATTTTCAATATTATAACACACATGTCCATGCAACATTTAGATATATTTATGTTGGCTTTGCCCACTATTTGTATACAACAATATATCAAAAAAGTAAAAATTAAAATGGCTATATGTTACCATCTGTTTGTACTTTTTATAACATTGCTTAAAAATCGTTAAAAAAACCAAAAAATGTAAAGTAATTTCGATTTAACCAGTAAAGTAATCCCATCAAAGCATTTGCCGATATAATACGAAATACTAGGTTTTCAATAAGGGGAGAAAACCTGTAAAGGCGAAGCAGCATCAATAAAAATATTCTATTGGCGTACTTTTTAGAAGTTTTAAAAACCGAAAAAGATGCATTCTTTAACGTGGTGAATAAATATTTATTAGTAAAAGTTTATAGTACCGAGGTAAAAAAAATAAAAATATTAAAAAAAAACAATTTTAAACATTTCGCGCCAGCACAAATAAATTTAAAAAGTTTATATTTTAACTACTTTAATTTATTTTAAATTCTATTCTTTTTTTAATAGTAGCCCATAAAGTGTCAGACGAATCAATATGCAAAGCTGTATTCGCACCAAGTAATTTCTTTATTTTTTATTTTATGTTACCTATATTAATTTTTTTAAAATAAATTTTAAAAAATTGTTTTTAAAACATAGTGGGATACAAAAAGAAGAGACTACACATTATTAGTTGTTTAATCGTTAAAATATATATATATTTATATATATAATTAAAGGTAAGTTCTTTGGGCATATGGCTCATCAATGACTATAAAAATTAATAAATTAAAATACCCTGTAAGAATTCGGCTACTATGGTTGGTTGTTTAAAAATTACGGAGTCTCCAAAGAAAATGGAATACCCCGGGCCCGACCAAGACGGTGACACGTGTTTCTTTTGGAGACTCCGTAATTTTTAAACAACCAACCATAGTAGCCGAATTCTCTACAGGGTATTTTGAATTTATTAATTTTTATAGTCATTGATGAGCCACATGCCCAAAGAACTTTACCTTTAATAATGTATTTATATCAAAGCTCAAGAACCTTTCACTTTTATATATATATATATATATATATATATATATATATATATATATATATATATTATATATATATATATATATATATATATATATATATATATATATATATATATATATATATATATATATATATATATAAAACTATAAAAAGTCAATGGCGTACTTTTTATTGTAATAATATTGTGTTTAAACCGGTGTAACGATTATTGAGATATTTATAAAAAAAACTTATGTTTTTACAATATAATTTTTTTATTGCAATTACCTATTATTAATTGAATATAAAATATTAAATTTTATATAAAATTCAATAATTTTTTTGGTCAGAAATAGTGGCTTGGGTGCATCCCGCGACGTTACTAAACAAGGTACTGTTTTTCGGCTCATCACTAGCATTGTAAACAAAAACAACCAGCTAGCTGCGCTCTTGACCCTGATTTTTTAAAGAAAAATAATCATAATATGCGTATAGACGGTAAACAGTGAATCTCATGTAGTAAAAAACTAACCAGAACTAACAGAAGCTGTTCAGCATACCTAATTTTTAATTTAGTTTAGAGCTATTCCATTCCGAGCTTTCGTACGATGTCGGACTAAATAAACATTTTTAGGCAACAAAAATGTTCATTTGTGTTCTTTTAATTCCCTTTGTATGAAGTGCACTTCTGTAATTTGAAACTAATGACATTAACGGCACTCTATATTCATTAATGCCTTTTAGATGTTAAATTAAGTTCCAAAGTTTTCGTAACTTCCGAACAGCTTTGTAATTACAACAACTAAAAAGAAAATATTTTAGCTATTCACAACGTGAACTTATAACGTGGCTAACGTTTTTTCCATAAATGTATTTAATTTCTTCCATTCATAAAACTTTAAATTTAATTGAGCTGAATTTAATTTTATACGCACAATTATAATTGTATTATCAATATTTATTTGACCTTTATAGCTCAGGCGGAATAGCAGTAAAGATGGTCATAAAACAAAATTTTCCTTACAGCAAACTATTAGCATACTTTTGTTAAATGCATTATGTAAGGAAAACGATTCCGGAGCAAAATAATCCGTGAAGCTAAACAATGCATCCTATTAAAACAAGTTAAATATAAAAGTTGTCGACAATAAAAAACCTGCAATTTATGTATAACCTATTTTATTCTAACCTTAAAAATGTTCCGAAAAGTTTAAGAAACTGCTTTATCGGTTTTTAATTTTTATTTAAAGGGCCTTTGGATTGAATAAAAGTGATCGTTTTTCAAATAAAGATTTCTTGGTTCATAATGCATATTTTT
Organism: Listronotus bonariensis; assembly: GCA_014170235.1. Taxonomy (NCBI): domain Eukaryota; kingdom Metazoa; phylum Arthropoda; class Insecta; order Coleoptera; family Curculionidae; genus Listronotus; species Listronotus bonariensis. The sequence continues at coordinate 95,832 of JACEGR010001117.1, read as the reverse complement.
TGTAACTATAGTTAGTATAGGGTGCAGTTTTATATTGCAGCGTTTGACACCTTTTGATCGGTTGGAAGTAATGAAAAAATATTACCAAAATGGTAGCTCAGTTGTGGTTACTTAACGTCTATTTACTCGAGAATTGGGTCGCCATCATCTGTACTCTGATTAGGGTATACGCCTCACTGTGGAAAAGTTTCAAAAGTTAGTTTAAAGGTAAAGTTGACTCACGTTCACTCTTTTCCACATGCATATAAACTGCGCATAGTATCAATGATGGTGACCCAATTCTCGAGTAAATAAATGTTAAGTAGCCACAACTGAGCTACCACTTTGATAATATGTTTTTATTACTTTCAGCCAGAGAAGTCAGACCCTGCATCACAAAACTGTAAACTATACTTAATAAACCAACAAAGAAATGAAAAAGATATGGATTAAAAACCAAAAACCGTATTTAAAAATCACTTTTATTGAAAGACCGTTTACAAAAATCGTTAGATTAAGTTAATTAAAACAAATATACTTTATACGATTCTAAATGTACAGGGTGGCGCCTTTTAGAGATAAAACAATTCTTATTGCACAATCTTGATTTTAATTTTTGAAACAAATTCAATGGTGAAAGTAAATTATGGCAAACTTGATTCGTTTTAAAGCTACAGAGTGTTTTTTAAATTTTGTCAATTTGGCCAGACACTTGTAACTCGCTTGATATTAGAGATGCAAAAAATGTAAATAGAAAAGTTTAGGGGATTTTTACATAGTATTCAATGGCGTACCTTTATTTTTGCCATTGACTTTTATTTTAAAGTTATTACACAAGTTTAGTTTTTTAAATGAATTGCCCTGTATATTTTATCAAAATTAAAAAGGTCGCCTTAAAAGCCGTAAAAAATTCCACAATGGATATATATTCAATTCGTCATAGTTTAGGTAGAAAACAAATAGAACACAATTTTTAAATTTAAAAATGGCAGTTTAGGAAAACTTGGTCCAAAACTTAGTTTATATCTCAAAAACCCGCAATAGTTGTGGTACAGTATTATACAGGGTGTTTTTAAGTTGAGTCATTTATTTTAACAGCTTGTAGAACTTGTGAAAATAATTTGATAGCCAAAAATCACCTATATAAAAGTTGCATGTTAAGAGGTTAGTTTACATTATTGTTAATTTTATTTAAGGGACAACTAGTCTAACCAAAGAGTCGTACTCAAAAGTATACAATAACACAAAGATTTACTAAATTAAAATAAACCATAAGAATAGTAAACAAAAAACGCTTAGATTTTACACGGTGAGTTGTCAGGAATTGCAGAAATCTGTGTAATAACATGATTTTTTTTTTGATTACACATGCTTGTGGTTTTATTTGTGAATACCAGAATTCTATTTTTGAAGGCTGAATAATTTGGGACAAATTTGGGCGGTTTTGTAAAAACCGGCATTTATTTACCTTAATAATGATTTTTCAAAATAATTTTTAACTCTCCTATTATGCAAATTTATATACATTGGTGATTTTTGGTATATCAACTTTTTTAACAAGTTCTACAAGCTGTTAAATAAATGATTTAGTTTTAAAAACATCCTGTATACATTTTTAATGTAGAACTTAATAGGGGTCCAAATTTATTAAATATATGGTGAACCATTACAAAAAGTCAATCACCTGACCACCTTGTATATTAGCTAATACACAATAAAATAAGTGTATTCAAATAATTTTTTTATTATTAAGTTAATTTTAGTAGTAATTTAGTATATAAAGAGAGTTGGGACACCCTGTAAAAAGCTACTTCCAAGCCAGAGCAAATTTTCAGGGGGTGATTTTATACACAACGAATCACATATGATCTTGAAGTACTGTTCGAGAAACAAAGTTTAGGCACTATGCCGTCCAATTTCCGCAGTACAGGTGAGTGCACAGGTGAGTTGAAGTGTAGAAAAAAAGGGGTACTTTTCGATTACTTTATACATGACGGCACTATTCTCGTTAAAGAGGCAATGAAAAAAGAAAGCTCTTAAGCTCTGTGCCGTCAAAAAATAGCGGTTACCTACAGTCAGAAAAAATTTTGAAATCGGCAAATTTACCCCCTCCCCAGTTATTCGAATACTTGACGGCGATGATTCAGTTACCTTTGCATTTCCTTTAAAAAGTATAATTCATATATGCCGTCAGAAAGGGTGGTAGATGCGGTCAGAAATCGCAAATCAAAATCGGATTTTTACCCCTCGAGGGGTGGTCACTTAGACTTTGACGGCACCGATTTCAAACTTATTGTTAACATTTATTAAGCATTATAAACAGTGTGCCGTCAAAATATGATGGTTCATACAAGAAATAATAAAAATTACTAAAATTTTTTAGTAAAAATGAATTTTTCGTATGAGGTCATTTATTTCAGGACGGCATATAGTTTTTTATAAAGTAGAAGTGAAGTATTAAGATTTTATAATGATGCCGTCAATAATTCATGGTACGCAATGAAAATGTAAAATAAAAATAAAAATGAGAAATTTTGAAAATTTTGAAAATTTTGAATAATTAATACACATGTATAAGAGCTTACTTTTGTAATATTATTGTGGATAGCACTTTTTAAACATCAAAAAACATAGAAAAATCGATGCCGTCAATTTTCCCTTGTTATATTGTATGCATTTCACGTTAAATCTCATGCCTTTTTGGCTTACTTAACCTACCATTTTGGTCATGATTTTGGTCAAAAATTACAAGACGGCATTAATAATAAAATATTGCTCACATTGAATAGTAATTGATAATTTTGGTGCCGTCAACATTAAACGGGAACTTTACGTAATGTGAGAATTTAAAAATTTGAAAATTTCAAACGACAATCTTCGAATATTCATTAAACTTTCAAGCACAGATGTGTGATTTTATTATCAAAAAATGAGTGTATATTTAAATTTTGTAATATTTATATATAATATAAGAATATATCAATTTTTATAAAATAATTGTTTAAAGATTTGAATAACAATGTATAAATCATGTGCTCATCATTCTTCATCAGAACTCTCGCTGTCTATTTCCGAATTACTTGCAGGGACAGATTCATCATCTTCCTCGACATCTAAAATATGAATACAATACATTGGAAAAAAATTATATAAATTAATCAATTAGTTTCACAAGATATCTGTTTCATACCTGTAATATCATCTTCTGTCTCAGTTCTCTCATCCTGTACAATAATGTCCTGCACGCTTGATGGGACTTCATCGCCATCGAACCAGTTAAAAACATATTTATTTTCATTTAATAGCCATCCATAGTTGATTGGGCTGATTGAGGTGGGATTTTTAAATGTGAATTACACCAAATTTGCGATATGTATATCGATCTTCGAAATTGCTGCTGTAATTCAGAAAAACAAGGAGGAAAAGAGGTTGCTTCCAACTTGGCCGTTGTTTTCCTGAATTTTTCATTTTCAAATTTAGGTTTATAGACTCTATTGAAAATGACAGATCTTGCTTCATTTACTGTTTTGACTGCTCGTACATTGTATAAAACGCACACAAAATCTTCGATTACGTTGAAAGCATCCTGCATCGCCTGCATATTACAAATAACTGAAGGACACCCCATCGTACTAAAAGCTTGTTGATATATCGAGGATTTTTTAAAATTTTGAATGGCCTCAGTTTAGCCTTTCTACAAAAGGCTGGGTTGTAGTCACAACCAGTGAAGGCGTGAAACGCAAGCAAAGCAGTACATATACTTTCTCCTAACTCCTCAAAAATAGCACAAATATCTAAATTACGGACATTATTTCCGGTACCTAGCTGCATCCATATTTTGCGATCAAACATTTTTTGTCCATCACGTTCCTCCGTAAGTTTCTTCATGTTCACCAACATTATAATTAAAATATCTGTGTCAGAGCATCTAATTAAAATACTCGCATTTTTTTGGAGGTTGCAAGCATGAAAGACAATTTTTGTGTCTGCTTCTTCGTGGTCATGACAGAGTATAGAGCTCAGAAACGCTTCTCATAGTATTTCCTTGTACTACTCTATATTCGTAACAAATAGTAATAATTTAAAAATGATTTTTGGGTAGGTTTTATGAGAACATAGTTGTGTGGTTCCGCCCAATCTTTGATTAAAAATTGGACAAAAGCATTTTTAAAATTAATATTTTTTAATTCGGCCATAAAGTTGTTGGGTCTTTTGGTATCAGGTCCTGCAATAACGTACTCAGTTTGTCGTAAATTTTGTCTCATCTCATGTTCATTATCTTTGATGCTAGGCCTATGGGTAGGTGTCGAAAATAATATGAATTTCTTGTGATTGTTTATTGGTTAAATTTTTTAAAATGCTATGGCTAATTGCTCCGAATGTGGATGGGATATCTCGCAAAGTATATAAATAAAAGAATCCATCGATAATAGTTGCAGTTAATTCATTCGGAAGATTCTGTTGGTGACCAGCTGTAATAATTGGCTTGACTAATTTTGACTTATCGGTCTTATTAATTGAACCATCCAAATGGCATAAAGACAGAGGAACGGGAGTTAGGGGGTATTTTAACACCTTTTCAATTTCGAGCTTATTTTCAAGTGATATTCCCAGTAACCGACCAAACAAATCCCTTTGAATTTTTACCTCTTCAATTTTTCCTCCCTTATTTTTTTTGATAGTTTTAATTTTAAAAGTAGTAATATTATTTTTTTTAATAGGGGCTTCGAATCTGCTGGTATCTTCAGAACATTCTTTCATAAATTGTTGCCTTTGCTTATCACCCATTGTAAATACTGCTAATAAAAATTTCTGTGTCTCTTCAGGAGCTGATTGTCCATTACAAATATTGTATAAAAGTTCGTCTTTCAAACTCTCGGAAAAAGGATTCAAACTATTGTTAATTCCGATTTTTAATTTGTCGATTTGTGCACGGCTTTGTTGTATTTTACTTTCTCTTAAGTCGCTCGTAATATCGTCTCTCTTTTTGAGACGAGCTTCCACAAGCACGTGAGAAATTACTTGTGTGCGTAGAGCATGAGTTTTACTCCACCGCTGACGAGCCGATATTGAATTTTTTAAGCAAACGCCGCTTGTCATACGTTTTGGAGCGTCGGCGTTTTGTGTTGTTTCCATAGTATAGTCCACTGGTCTTCTGGAGAAAGGTCGGTCAGTTTGTTTTACGCCAATGCTTACGGACAACCCAGGGTGTGTCTCGTGTACTTTTTGTAAATTGTAATAATACAGTGATAGATATCGAGAGTAGTTTTGATGGTTAAATGTGAAAAAAGATTAGTAAACGAGGGCAAAATATATTTGAACAGTTGCACGTCCCCTGTACGAACATTCCTATCAAAGATTAAATAATTATTTATCATCTCCACATATAAAAGGTAGTATTGCGGTGTCTTTCCGTGGTATCCATTGAGAGTTTTTTGCCTAAAAACTTCGTATTTCAGCAATAAGTCTATGACTTTCTGATTATCTACTACGATAAGAAATTAATTTATCTGATTCCTGTGAATCTCTTTTTCCTGAAAATCACGCAAATATTCAATGCACTCTTCATCTATTGTTAGATCTTCCGCTTGAAGGAAATATTCAAAAGTGTAATAAATTTGATAGTGAGGGCTATGAGAGGGTGCAGTCTTCTGCACTCGATTAAAATGCTTGCAGCAAACAGGTATTAGTTGCATAGAAAGCCTTTTACGCGAATTTTTCAAAGTATGAATGGTATTATTAAATAATGTAATCCTTTACACATTCCTATTTCAAATCGAATGAATTCTATTGAAAATAAAAATTACCTTTATAATTATATCCACGATTTAGAACCATAGAATAGCCTTTGGAATGGTATTTTTTGACGTGAGTCAACGCATTTTCCAGCGTATTGTACCATGTAAAATTGACGGCATAATAAAAATATGCTATCTTCGAATTATATAGTATTAAAACAGCTAAATTTTAGGCAAAACAACTTAAAAAGCTTTTGGATGATTATGCGTAAATTAAGGATCATAGCATCAAACCGTCAATGTTAAGTTAAATAAATTTAATTCTTTTGTTCCAAAACTTTTTACCATTTAACACAAATAAAAGTTATACGTTATCAAAGAAAAGATGCACGCGACCCTTATATATCGTTAACGTATCCTTATTAAAAAAAAAAGGTATTTTTTCACCTACTTGTATTATGTAAATAAAATACAATAACCAAATAAAAAATACACCTTTTCTTCCATTTAAAACCAAATCAAAAACCTTACATTACAACCATTAAGGCATTTTATTTTCGGCATTTCTAAGAATATTTAGGCTATCAATTATTCATTTTTTTAAAAAAAAAATCTTGTGATTTATAAAACATTCAGCATGTATTGTGTCCGGTAGCGGCTTAAGCCGCTTTTCCAAAAAGGACTGACAAACAAGAGATACCAGAATAAGTATTTAAAAACATACCAGTTGAGCTTAATAACCTAACACATGGGCAATATGGAAAATGGAAAAAGGGGCAATCTTACTAAATACCGGCATGCAAACATGCGTGACTAATGGTGCTTGTTATTCTATTACTGGCCGATAAACCAAAACTGCTTGCTCATATAGTATACTGTATAAGCAATAGCTTAATTTATATCGACCAGTAATGCAATAACAAAACAAGCACTATTAGTCACCTATGTTTACATGCCAATATTTACGATAGACTATCTATTTCCTCACATTGCCTTTGTGTTATGCATTTAGCTGTTATTATAGTGGTACATTATTAATAGCTAGTACTCTGAGAATATAGAGATATTGAGAATAGAAATATACAGGGTAAGTTTTTATGTTTAGTCGGGATCTTAAAAACCGCTTTAGGTATAAAAAGAGTAAATGGGAAAAATTGCAGTTTTTAACCAGATCTTTTACCAGCTCACTTTTTGTTACATCTAAAATAATCATGGCTTAGTAGATATTTTAATAAAACCTGTTTTTATTTATTTATTTTTTCTTTACCTGGATTATTATTCGAAGCGTAAATTAAAACCTTGTAGATATTTTGATCCCAATAAAAAGGTATACTTCAAAATTCAATATAGCAGTTTGTTTTTGACCCTCGCCATACACTTCCCCTCAAAAACATAGTTGGCTGTAACATTTTAAAAACAACTTTTTTATAAACCTTTTACCTTTGTGTATTCTTTGGCTTAAAAAAAAATATTTTTAAGTTTTTAATAATAATACTTTAAATAGGCCTTTTTAAAAATGTTCAAGGGCAAGTACGCCTTCAATTTAAAAAAGTGCAAGTTTATGGCGTTCCTCAAAAACGAATTAGTAAGTTAAGGTATTATATATCAGATTATACCTTTTTATTGAGAACATAATTATATATTAGTTTTCCAGCTATGTTTTTCCTTTGCTGCAAATATTAACCGTACTTAATACTAAAAGTCCGGTGGCCAACAAAAAAGTTGGATTGGAGGTATAGGAAAGATTTTTTTGCTAATTTTAGGTATATAGAGGCTCTTTTTAAAGAATCTAATTAATGTCACTCTGGCGTCTTTGGGCAATTAAAAATATCTAAGATGGCGATCGAAGAAGGGGGTAGAATTTACATTTTTTATATTAAACGTAAAAATGATGTGTTTGACTTGATTTACTAGGTTTTCCAGGTCGTGAAATAGGTTTTAAAACACAAAATTTACCTTAAGGTTAAAATTTTGGGCTTTTTAACCCTTAGGAAGAAAAAAAACACTTTTTAATTTTATAACCATTGATGTGTAAGGTATAGATTTTTGTAGGTTCCTAAGATCGATCTGAATATACCCATTATGTTAAAATTTACTTAGCAACCCCTTATCTTCCCTTAATGATAAAACTTCTCTTTTTAACACCACAAAATTACCAGCGATGCTGCTAAAAATATTTTACTTGGATATATAACTTTTATATAGTTTTGGCACGCCAACGCCGGGGGTTAATAACATATTAAAAACCGTCTTTGGTAAGCAATGACCTGTCCTTTATTTATTCGAAAACATACGACGATACAACAACATCTTTTGTAAAATTTTGATATTGTTCTGTGCTAAGGAAAAATAATGACAAAAATGTTTAAAAAAAATAAAAATTTAAAATCAGTTAGTAGTTTTACTTATTTCTTCTTTATTTTAATTGTATTACTTCTGTAATATAAACTAATTAAACAGTAAAGCTGACTGCCTTTATTGTAGAAAAATTATTAGTACATAATAAGGCAACAAGATATATGTACTCCTGAACAAACTTAAAAATTTAATTTTACAAAATAAGCTTTTTTTGTTTCAGATAGCGACAGTTCTCTGCATATGTCTTACACTTGCAACATTTTCAAAACTTTTGCCATCAGATGGTATCTGGATATCGTTTCACATAGTTCAAGGATTGCAGGGTATTCTTATCGCCATGTTGGTTACTTGTAATTGTCAAGTTTTAAAGCTTTATACTAGAAGCTTAAGAACAAAAGCTGCTAGACATATACCTAGCTACATCGGACAGCCATCCACCTCTGGTTTGAGTAAATCTACGAGTTTACAATTACTCACTTGGGACCCACCCCAGATATTGTTTAAATTTCCTAATTTTTATGTTTAATTAAGTCCAAATAAGTTTTAACTTAATCGTACAAGCTAACTAAATATTATATTGAGGCTCTTATAGTCAATGATGTTAAAAATATATCATATCATCACAAAATATTTAAAATAATGCAATTTTAATTATCGCGTTAGATTACATTAAGTAAGTTCAAATAAGTAATTTTAACAGTCTTATTTTCTGTATTCCCTAATATAAATATATTCAATAACTAGTTTAAGATTAGTTATGTAAACTAACTATGTTTTAGTCTTTATTAGGATTTTTATTTTAAACCACTGGCGTAGATGGGGTTTTCAAATGATTATAAGTATAAACTGTGACAAAAGACCCAAATCAAATATACCAGATACTAGTGGCCTCACGAGGAACACTCAGTGGCGACGCCCAGGGGAAGTTAGGGGTGATCCAAGCCACCCCTAAAAATTTTTGCCCCCACCCCCTGTAGGGTTAAACATAAGACAGAAAGATATAGGTACAAGTGGCACACACGAGTAAAATGTTTAGAATTGTGCAGTGAGGACGTTAATTCTTTTGACTACTTGAGTGAGCGTACAATGAAAAGTGAAAGTACTGTCAATTGTTTATAGCAACGATAATTGCGGAGATAAAGGAAATGATTCTTTCGACGTTGTCACATTCAACTTTCGTCAGTAAACCGTCTTTGCAGACAACCGAGTTTTAAATCTCTTTATGTCGCCGGTAATGATCACAATATTTTGATGTAAACATCGTCTTTAAACCAGTGTATAATATACCTTAGAAACGCTTCGCGAATAATATTTATTCGTTTTGAGCGGCCAGCGGCAGGGCTTTTGCTCAGGAATATTGCAGCCGGCTGATTTAAAAAAAACAAGCTTTTATTTTCATAAAGATCAAAGACTGCGCTTTTACATTTTAAGTATTGTGACCGTGGCCTAAAGGTTTTTATTGGTAAGAACTTATTTTTGCTACTAAAAATTATTAAGAGATAGGAAATATTATTATAGTGGGTTAAGGTTTTAATTGTCAGGGACCTTTTTTTTTTATTTTTATTCTGCTCTTTAAAAATTTTATACCTTTAAACAATTGGCTACCCCTAAAAATGTTTGGCCCCCATTGGCCACCCCTACACCAGAAGCCGGTGTCGCTAATGGAAACACTACACACAAGTAAGAAAAAATTATTTTGAAATTACCAAATAAAATTTATTTTTTTGCCTCCCCCTTTATAAAAATCCAAGTTTTAGACACGAATCCTTTTTCTTTTAAAAGACAAATATTTTTGCAAAATTTTGAATTTGTCTATAAAATTTAATTAAACTCACAACAAAAAAATAAAACGTCGCTTTTAAAACTTGGTTTCTTTTGGGGGCCTCAACAATTTTTTTTTATTTGTAAAATTTCTTTTTTTTACGAAAATGTTCTTCTTAGAGTCACTGAGATCTGTTATACCTATATTTGGTGTGGTAGCAGTTTTAAGATATAATCATTGGAAAATTATCTACGCCAATGTGTAACAACAACAACAAACAAAACAACTTTAATAAATTATTGGGAAATAACTGAAAAAAGTAGTATTCAATATTGGTCAACAAAATTTAATAATTTTACTTAAAAAAATATATATAGAGTGTCTCTTAAAGATCTGTAAAAAATGCAAGCAACAAAAAAAAGTGTTTACATTACATTAATTATATCCACAAATAGACAAGAGCTGGTTTTCTTGTAACCAATTTGCATTTTAAGATAAATCTTATAATTAAATGGATTTAAATATAAATTGCTTTGATAAGAATAAAGATAAAGTGTTGGATTTAGAAATATCATTTTAATAAATGTAATGAATTTAATCGGGTAATTATTAAATTACCGAGACTTTTTGTGAAAAGATTTCTAATAATTAAAAGTTTCGCAGCAGATTCGCCACAATTTTGGTTAAAAAAAAAATGTACTATAATAACATTAACAAATGTATATCTAATAATTAAAAAATAATTAATTAGTCAAAAGTTAATATTAGTACCCGTATATTAATGGCCCATTACGAAATTTTACTCATTTTTCCCCAGTATTACTTTTACAACTTAAACCACAGGCGAGTACTGTAAATCATAAGTGAGAAAAATAAATATTTCGTGCAAGTTGCGTATTGTACCTTTTCTAGGACCATTAATAAGCCAGGGTAATATATGCAATTTTAAAAATTATAAGGAGTAAAAAAGTACAAAAGTTGATTGTTCCTGATTTGCAACAAACTATTTGATACCAATTTTTTCGTTTTGTTACTTTATTCTGAGCCATGTCATACAAGAGTTATAAGCGCGGGTAATACTACTACTATAATTTGTTAACAAAACTTACAAAAATATATTATTATTTTTTTTATACCGGTGTACTTTAACTAAGAACAGATTTACAATTTAAATATAAAAGCAAGTCAAAAAATTATTATTTTCCTATTAATTCAATTTAATGAAAAATGCTACTTTTAACAAAGTGTTTTATTTACTCATTTACCTAATATTAATGTCGCAAACAAACATTTAAAAGGGAAAAAATCTGACACACTTGAATTAAAAAAAATGAAAGTCACTAAAAAGTTAATTTTATTTAAAAAAGTCGGATAATAACATATGCTCCAAACTATTAAATGTTATTAACTTAATAAATAAAAGTTTTTTATTTTTAATACCTACCGTATGTTATTACCCGACTTTTTTAACTTTTTTTAAATTAATTATTTTTAACCTTTAATTAAGTTTTTTTTCGGTATTTGGTTTAATGTTTTTTTTTATTATTATTTTTCGCTTTTAAGTTTATTATTATAACTAATAATGTGTTTTTTATTTTGTTTTAAAAGGGATTATCGCATATGCTCGATTTCTTTGATAAGCTTTAATACCAAAATGCTTTGATTTAAATGGCCAAATCTCTTTTAATAATTAAGTTATTAAGACAATTAAAAAAATAAAATGGTAAGGAAACGTGAAGCTGTAACTTTATATTAACCGTTGTTTTTTACTGTAAGCAATAAATCCTACGGGGTGATAAAAAAAATTGAAAAAATTAATAATTTTTGATCGCCCTGTATAATGTGCTGTTAAAATGGAGAAATCTCATTTGTTAATAATTTATACCCTTACCCATTTCTGATATTTTATAATCACAAATTTGACTACTCCCTTTCAACAGCACATCATACGGGGCGATTTAAAGTTAATCGAGCATATGTGATAATTGTTTTGAGTAGTGTACATAAAAAACATAGGTGTCGAATATACCGTGTGTCAACTAATCTATTAAACAAGTCATAACTCCTACATTATTAGAAATATCAAATTGAAACTTAGTATAGTTAAATGGTATTAAAACAAGAAAGTTTTATTGTTTTATTATTTATTATTTTCTGGTTACTTACATGATGCTTTATTTATGTGCTTATTTTTAATTTCATCGAAAGTAAATTGGTATTTCTCCCTTTTAACAGCACATATATTTTTATATATATTTATATATATATATATATATATATATATATATATATATATATATATGTAAATTCTTGGGATTTTGGTCCAAATTGAAAATTAAAAGATGTCTTTGGATTTTCATTTTAAAAATGTTTTGCATTGTTTCCTGTTATTCTTATATAAAACAACAAACACCAAAAGAAGGAAAAAAATGGTTCCGTCACACTATACGGAAACGCGATTTTCAAGTTTTTTCAAAACTAAACAAAAAAGGGCCTCTCAAATAGTACATTTCACGAAAAAAAAATGCGGGTTTCTCACGTTTTCTATTAAAAAAATTAGTTTAAAAATCCTAAAAATTGACATTTTTAATCGCCATTATGAATATAAACATACAATGTTGCCAAATAGACGTATTAGTCTTAGAGACAATATAACTATAGATATATATTATGAAAACAGACAAGTGAAAAAACAATATTATTTTAATAATAGTTTTATTAGATAAAATAAACAATAAAACAACAACAATAATATTTAACGTTTTCAAAACTATGTACAATTAATCACGCCCAAGTAATGCAAACTGGAATTAACAAAAAAGAAGGAAACTTACCATAACTAACCAAAACTAAGCATTCTTTTACTAACCAAAAGTAATGAAAAAAAAACAACAATATTTTACAAAAATTAAAAACATCAATATTTTTCGCCAATTTGAGTTATTAAGTTTTTCATCCTATCAGTTGATGTTTTCCCATATATTTGTTTCCACATAAATTGGTCTATACTCTGGAATATATTTTGAACTCATTACTCCCAGTTGACGTAAATATCTTTTTAGAACCTTCCACATGATTAATACAAAAACCAGTTATTGGGTCTTTAAAGTTTTTGCTGTGATTTACAGTTCGATGTTTGTATCCATATTCAGATAATTTGGAATATCCCTTTCACTGATCCGTCCATATTTCCGACCCCTGTTTAACATGTTTTTTTATAACCCCTTCAAGAATAGCAGCTGTACGATTTTTCACATATTGTATATATCCCGTTTTTGAAGTTACATCATATATCCCAATTACCCACATTTCTTTCACTAAACGGCCCCTATGATATTTTCTTTTTGTAACCACTGACTCGTCTACTTGTACGATATGATTTTCTCCGCCTAAAAGAACATATAAGGCTTGTTTGTAGAGATCATGGTAAACTGTCACATTGGATAGGTCAAGGTTAGTTTTGGTTAGTTAAATTTTATTTTTAATTCCCTAATAAAGTAAATTAAAAAAAAGATTTGACTAACCAGAACTAACCTGACCGCCTCAATGTGACAGTGTTCGCTTTATTAAGGAATAACAATTTTATATTTTTTACCCAATAAAAACAAATCCTCTTCGGTAATTATTTTCCAAGATAAAATATCCCGGATGTAACGATATTGTTAAACAACACTGTTCCTTGATACTCCTAAAAGGGCTGCTGTACTGGAAACTTTGGACTGACATGCCCAGTGCCACATCATTACCAAAACATCCCTTACTGGAATTTTTATTCTTTCAAAATATGGTCCTGTTAGCACTGAATAACATTTTTTACAGTTTTTACAATAAAAAACACAATTTAATGAGGATGCCCCATTTTTGCGGAGAATAGCGCACCTTTTTCGACAGTTGCGGACTTTGCATCGAAAATAGGTTTTAATTAATTTATTCTCCTGCAAATATTTGACGAGATCCTCGTCACTCTTTTGAATAACATGAAAGAGATCATAAATATTACTAATTTCCATTTTTTTTTTTTTTTTTGTTGAAAACAGATCCACCCTTAGACAAGTTTAAACAAATTTAAGTATTTTGATAAACAAATAACAAAAAACAACTTGGCAACAGCGATTAACAGAAGTCGCGATCGGTATGACTCGGACGTTTTCGAAAATCTCCGAACCGAGATAAACAAGCTTAACGGGCAATTAAGACAGTAACCTAATTTATACATTTTTGTTTTTAATCAAGTTTTTTATTAGTTTTTGTGCGAATTTTATGATTTTTTTAACTTTAATAGGATTTGGACATGTTAATATTATAATTTATTATAATAAAACACGTAACAATTATAAAATCTTCAAAAATTTTAAGTTATAGTGTTTCCGTATAGTGTGACGTAACCAAAAAATATTTTCGCATATAATAATAATAATAAAAACTCTTCTTTGAAATCTTATCTTTCTAACTAAATACCAAAGAAACTTCTTGCCTATCAGTATCAATAAGAAGTTTTAACTGTGCACGTCTAATATTTTAAAATGTTTGTATTTCTGGGTTACGTGTATAGGTTAATGTTTTTAAAGTGTGACATATGTAATTTGGACTAATTTCCTTTCAAGGTAAGCCAATAAAACCATATTTGTATTGTAAATGTAAATTTATGATAAAAAAAGAAAACCAACAATATTAAATAATGTAATACGTAACTGTTGTCATATTAGTTTTTAGATAAATACACTGATGAAGGCCAAGTGCCGAAACGTCTGTAAAATTAATAAAATGAAAATCTAAAGACATCTTTTAATTTTCAATTTGGACCAAAATCCCAAGAATTTACACTAATAATATAGTTCAAGGGTTCACAAAACAAATTTTTCAAATATATATCGATATTTTTTAAGGTAAGGACCTTGCTTTTTTCAAATATTTTATTTTTCTCGTTAAAAGGGTCCTTAAAGGTACTACTTCGCCTACGCCTGTATTTGCCTGCGCTACTTCACTGTTCTTACAAATTTACTATTTATTTCCCTACACCGCCCAATTATACAAAAATTAGTAGAAGAGCCGGTAAGCATTTTTGAGCAGGTATTTGAGGCACAATAAAAATCATCCACAATTCTTCTTTAATGTTATATAAATATAGGAACGCAAACCTGGCTAAGGAGTAGCAGGGCATAAGCAACAATTAAAAAAAAATTCCCGCTCGATTTCACAGCCCTATAGTCAAATTTAGCTGACAAAAAAATCATGGTTTTGTCTACACAAGGACATAAGTATATACAAGGTTGGTTTAAAAAGACATAAACTGTCAGTTGATTTTAAACTTGTGCCGTTTTTTTGTACTTTCTAAAAAACACGGTATACAGGTTGAAAATAAGGCTTGGATCGGAAAATTTGAAATTTTTAAGGACTGTGTGCACACTTTTACCCGAAACTAGGCCAGATTTCAATATTAAACATGTGTCTTAAATGTTAGTTAAAGAGCAAGGATTTTTTTAATTGTTGCTTATGCCCCGCCATTCCTTCGCCAGGTCTGCGTTTCTGTATTTAAATAACATTTAGGAATCATTGTAAATGTATTTCATTGTGCCTTAAAAATTCAAAAATTCTCACTAGCTCTTAGACTAAATTGCAAACAATGCAGACTGCTTGAATTTTTTTATTAGTCCTTGCACCAAAAGTTTATTTTCTTTGGTTTTTTACAAACTTTTTTTTAACTTTTAGAATCACAAAGCGTTAATCGATCTTAAACTAAATACATTTTAAATGTTAAAATAAAATTTTATACTTTTACTGGTAAGCTTAAAAAAGGGGTTATTAGGCTAAAAGTTTGAAAACATAAACACGTTTTTATATTCTGTGTGACTCTAGCGATATAAAAAAAAATTAAGTAAATAGTTTTGAAGAGAATATTAAATTTAATAATTCTTTTTTCATTCCAACCTTTTAGAAAATACAATGTGTCCGCTAATTAATGGTTCACAGTAAAACCACAGATTCCTTGTGTCAAAATATTAAGATTTAACCAAACACACCTATAGCCCGAAGTTAATAATAAGGAAGATACAGGGTGTCGAAGTAAAAAAAATGTAAATTAATTTTTTAGATAGTTTTTGGTACGTTTTGAATTTTTAAGTAAAACTTGGTATCTAGGGGTTTTTTGACACGAGCTACTTAGATCTGATAATATATATGTGTAAACTAAAGGGGCTAGCCTAAAGTGACCACATTTTCAATAACGAAAATTGGGACAAGTGAAATAGGATTTTTTTTTGGGGTTTTTTCCCCAAATTTCTTTAAAGAGCAGAAGAAAAGATAACGCTTCTCACTTTCATTACAGAATTATCATTTATTTCCCAAGGTTCTCATCCAAGCAAAAAACACCCAATCAAAACTCGGGACAAAGCGTTAATCGATCTTAAACTAAATACATTTTAAATGTTACAATAAAGTTTTATACTTTTACTGGTAAGCTTAAAAAAGGGGTTATTAGGCTAAAAGTTTGAAAACATAAACACGTTTTTATATTCTGTGTGACTCCAGCGATATAAAAAAATTAATTAAGTAAATAGTTTTAAAGAATATTAAATTTAATAATTCTTTTTTCATTCCAATTTTTAGAAAATACAGTGTGTCCGCTAATTAATGGTTCACAGAAAAACCACAGATTCCTTGTGTCAAAATATTAAGGTTTAAACACCTATAGCCCGAAGTTAATAATAAGGAAGATACAGGGTGTCGAAGTAAAAAAATTAAAAATTAATTTTTTTAGATAATTTTTGGTACGTTTTAAATATTCGAGTAAAACTTGGTATCTAGGGGTTTTTTGACACGCGCTATTTAGATCTGATAATATATATGTGTAAACTAAAGGGGGCTAGCCTAAAGTGACCACTTTTTCAATAACGGAAATTGGGAAAAGTGAAAAAGGATTTTTTTGGGTTTTTCCCAAATTTTTTAAAGAGCAAAAAAAAATAACGATTCTCGTTGTTGTCTGTTTTTATTTTTCAAATCGGCGAGACGCGGGACAAGCCTCTAAAAAGCGGACCTGTCCCGTCGAAATCGGGACGTGTGGTCATTTTAGGCTAGCCAAACTATTTAAATTTCTCCAAAACGTCCTAACTTTTTTGTGCTACTCTGTATGTACCATCTAAGTAAACCAGTAAACTTCCATACTTTCCTACACAAGAAAGGTATACTTTGTAAGAATGGCGCGGGGAAGCCGTTTTCAAAAATTTGCATTCAAGTGGTGTGGTTAAGTGCAACCAAAAAGTATATAAAAGAATACATTAAGATCCCGGTCCGAATTGTGCTTAAAGCATTTACGAGGTATAGACTGCTAACATGCGGTCCGATTTAAGTGAGCGCGCCAACGTCTGTTTGCCAATTTGTTCCACTTGTGGGTGTGATTACAAATTCAACAAGTTCAACATAACCTAACAAAGTATTTTTTAATATGAACATTAGTAGAGCATGTATAATAACTAATGAAGATGGGTAAATGCTTGTATTTCAAGCAATTTTTGTAATCGAGGAAAGTGATGATGGATAAATTTTATTTTGAACGCCTAAAGTCACAAAAATACATTTCGGCGCCAAAAAACGTCGATGTTTTCGATGCTAACGATCTGACCGGTGAGTACTGTCAGAACTAGGGTGTGACATGTGACTTCATAACTTCCACAACGTTAAAGGTAAGCGTGAAAAACACGAATCCGACCACGTGTACGCTATGAGCATAATTCGGACCGCGGCCTAAATCATTCGTTCATCATAAGTCAGTTGTAGCTATGACAAACTACGCTGTTTTTAAAGGCATTTTTGGTTATATTAAGACACTTTAATTGAAATATCTTGAAAACGGTTGCTTAAAGCCATTTAAGCCAAGGAATACCTTTTTTGTGTAGTAACCATAAGGGAGTTTACTAATTTACTTAGATGGTACATACAATAAAATGTAAAGATATTTAAAAAAATAAAAAGCGTAGATAGCCCACCCTGGTTAACACATAAAAAATTATATCAGATCTAAAAGGCTTGTGTTAAAAAACCCCTAAATACCAAGTTTTATTAAAATACTCAAAACGTATTAAAAACTATGGAAATAAATAAAAAATATCTTTTTCACTTTGACACCCCGTATCTTCCTTATTATCAAGTTTTGGATATAGGTATGTGTGGTTAAATCTTAATATTTTGGCATAAGGAATCTATAGTTTTTCTGTGTACCATTAATTAGCGGACATCCTGTATATTAATATTATCCTTAAAATTTTAAAATACTGGTATTGATTTTTCTATGCTCCTAATTTGTCTTAGTTAAGTCTATACTTAATTGCCACATTTAAACAGATTTTTTTATTAATATTTGCTTGTTAATTTATAAGTTTTAAACAATGTATGTGTAAAGGTGTATACTTTTATTATGAAGCAGTATAAGAAAACGTTTTTTACCTTTTTTGTATGGTGTTTTTAGTTTTTGTATCTTTTTTCTTTTTGAAGGAGTGTTGCATTATGAAATTACGTTAATACAGTATTCAACTTCGTAAAGTAAGATTTGAGAATAGACCAGCAGGTTAAATCTTTTTATTTGGTAGTTCAATTTTTTGTATAATATACCTATAATCCACTTATTTTATATTAGGAAAAATAACCAGTAAGTTACTATGGTTACTGACTTTTTAAACCAATGTAATACATTTTTTGTTGATATGTTGTTAGTATTTAAAAGTGCCCAAAATATGATTTTAATTAATGATGTAAGTGGCTAAATCCGACAGAATAAATTGTAAAATAGTATAGTATAAAACAGTATAACAGACACATTATATCTACTGTCATATCAGTAGGTAAATGTATGCTTTTAAAAAATAAATATTTTTATTTATTATTTTGTATCTTTAATTTAGTTTACCACTTATACCCTAAATTTTTAGGACCTATGTATATAAGGAAATTAGATGGTAATGTATCCAATATTTTTGGTTTATTTTTACCACAGTTCAACCTATAATACCGCACATAGGTTTTTTAGAAGGCAAATTTACCCCAAATCGGGAAAGAAAAATAGAGGTTATTTTAAATTCGAAGACAGGGTTAGTAAGGTCTTTATCTCTATAGGTTTCAGTAATAGTTTGGGAATTTAGCTCCATCAAAAGTTAAAATGTGGTATTAGTAGGTAATCTTAAATTGTCCAATGCAAAACCAAAATAAATGAACCAAAAATAAATTAAAAGTAAAAACTATTTTTAAAGCAAGCTGTTATTTAAATGCACTTAAAATAATAAAATAAACCTTTACTTTAAAACTTTTTCAATAAAAATAAATCGTCATTACATAATTAATATAAGACATTTAAGTGTTGCTGTTCACTTAATTTAAAAAATTAAAAACAATTTAATCCAGTTATTTAATTTACTTATTTATCTACTCAAGTAAATCTCGTGACAAGCTTTCATATCATTCATTAAAAGCTTGTTTTAAAAATAGTTGTTTACTTTTAATTTATTTTTTACTTTTTAGTTATTGCTAAACAGGTTTTCTTAGTCTTTTTATCTCATTTAACTCGTTATTTTTGCAAGGTATTTTTCTGGTTAATTTTAAATACTGTGTAATGCAATTAGGCATTTGCAGCGAAGACTTCTTTTACTTAATACTTATATGGTAAAAAGCATAAAAAACCGGATATTGGATTAATGTCATTTTATTTTTAGGGTACTTTCAGCAAACCCTTTCATTTGATACTAGGGATGCGACATTGAAGCCAAACAACGAAGGTGACATCGAAGGTGACCATCGATGGCAACGAAAAGTTGAACAAATACCATCCATGTTTCTTAAACATTGATGGCACTCCGTATTTATATCTTTTTTATGACGAAGTGGCTTAACTGGAAAAATTTTGTATCCAAAATGTTTTGAAGAGCAAAAAAACCTACTTTGTCCCCTACTACCACATGTTGGTCCTACTTTTTCCCTACTTCACTACATGTTTTTTCGATATAATAAAAAATATTAAACATGATCTTATTAAATTACTAAAATGATACGTACTTAACTCTTTCCAAATAATCCGATATTAGAGAAAAACATCGATGTTTCTATACTCCACCATCGATGGCAAAACATTGACCAATGATTAACCTAACATCGATGAACATCGCGCATCCCTATTACCCATTTTAAAGAAATGCATTAAACATAACTATCTTCCATCCTACCTTCCATCTTAGGTGTTTCGCCATGTTTGATTTGGAATGACGTCACTTTATTTTTTGAGTTTCTCTTAACAATCTCTTTCATTTGATACCCATATTGCAGTGTTTTTAAAAAGTTCACCATCTTGGGTTTTCCGCCATGTTAAATTTAGAATGATGTCACTTTTTTTTTTTTTTAGTTACTCTTAGCAAGCCCTTTCTTTGATACCCATATTGTAGGAGTACATTAAAAATAACTTGTCCGTCATTTTGGGTGTTTAGCCAAGTTGGACTTAGAATAATGTCACTTTATTTTTCGAGTTACTATTGGCAAGCCCTTTCCTTTAATACCCATATTGTGGAAGTGGAAAAATAACTAGCCCGCCATCTTAAGGGTTTCTCCATGTTGGATTTAGAATAACGTCACACATCATGCCTTGTCATCCAAACTTAACGTATATACTCAATCGGTTAAAGATAAATGCTTTAAAATCAAGTTGCAAGATTCCACCCGTATACATACATAAATTCATACATACCCACATTGTAAGGTAAATAAAAGTGTTTAAAAAATCAAAATGATAAGTGGCTACACTGAAAAAAATATCCACTATATTCAAGAGTAATGATCTTGACTAAATGCAAGCTTACATTCATATATCCGCAATAACAACTAATCTTATTCGAGAAAACATATACCCCTTTAATCAATATTAAAAATTTATTTAAATTAATTTTATATATTATTTAAATAAGTATAGCTATACTCGGCCGAATATTTTAGCTTTCTTAATATAAAACAAACTGGGCTTTATTTAAGTATAGTAATCTTTTAATGAAAATTGTAATTGCGATTTGCTTAAGAATAACTAAACTTGGAATAAGTATAAGAATTATTGCATTAATTATATGCAATTCTCAGGTTAAATCTAAATAATCTTTATTAAAGGATAATTATTTTTAATACAAACACTATTTTTGCTTAGATTTAAACTTCGATAAGTTTAAACAAAGCATATTAAATATTATTGCAAATAGTTTCATATCTTAGAATACATTTTGAGTTCCGCCCGGGAATTACATGGATTGACATAAAATAAATTAGAGCCAAAAAAAAATTAAAAAGTGTTTCACATTTTAAGACTGCTACAAAACTAAACTACAACATATTTTTAAAAATTTTAGTTTTTCGATATAATTAAAAGAGTCAGATTTTACAAAATAGTTTAGTCCTATAAGTCTTCCACCAGTCTTAGTATGTGACACAATTTTTAAAATTTTCTTGACTCCAATGTATTTTATATCATTCAATGTCATTACGGGAAGGACGCCCTGAATTTTATTTAAGGTATGAACCCAGTTGCAAAAATAATTATTTGAAGTAAACAAAATAAAAAACACATAATTTAATAATATTGCCCTAAATATTTAAAATGTACACTAAAAGTTTAATACATTTTATATTGTTTTAACTAAAATATAAGAACTTAAAAAAATATTAAAATTTACAAGATATATGATAAACTGGATACTACTCTTGTTTCATAAGACCTTCTTGGGACATTTTTCATATTTTCAACAAGTTTCAAGCAGTAAAGACAGATAGAAACTCTTTTTGTGTCAGGCACCTGAAATTAACAAAATGGTAAAAATATAATTTGTTTTGCTTTTAGTTTAATGCTAAATATACTACCTAAGCTATATAAGCAAAACCTTTCTAAAAAACATTAAAACATCCTTAGTTTTGTTCCCTGTACAAACTGAAAATACGAATACTTTTGGAAGAATTAAAAAAAAAGCACCAAGAGATTTTAAAAGTAATCTAACATAAAATAGAAGAGCCATGCCTTATAAACAAACAGTATTATACTTAAACACATTTCATAAAATTATAACCTGAATTCACTATTTCCCCCTTCTTTTGCACTCAATTCTTGAGTTTTCTGCTAAATTGGTACTTAATATTTAGTTTCCACCTCTAAAAACACCATTTTTCTATTTATTTTATCAATTTTTTCCATAAAATAATAAAGCTTCACTTTCAGTGGCAGTGACAATGACAGACTGCGATTAAAATGTTTAAAAGTGAAGCTTTGCGATTTTATAGAAAAAACGGTTAAAATAAATAGAAAAATGGGGATATTAGAGGTGGAAATCAAATATTGTGTATCAATTTACCTTTCAATCAAGAATTGAGTGCAAAAGAAGGAGAGAAATAGTGAATTCAGGTTAGTTTTGGTTATCAAGTCTAAAGATGAATATTTCGAGAACGAAACGAGTCCGACTAAAAATTCTTTCACATTCGTGATCAGCGCCCACAAAACCCCCGTATACCAAATTTCATTAAAATCGGCGATGCGTCCGGTTTGTAGATAATTACCAGCAAATTTGTGCAAATACATTTGCCCGTAAAAACGGATGTAACAAATAGTTCAGTCTAATTTGTACAAATGGCATGCACAAATCAACTTGTGCAAATTGCATGAGCGTGAAAACCCACCTTAAAAGCATATTCTTACCTATATAGATTTTTTTAATTTGTTTAAACACGTTTAGTTATTCTAACCTATAAAAGTATTTTGCACCTGATATAAAAAATGTTACTGTACTGTTACTTTGTGTACTTACCTTGAAAAATGGGGATTAAATCCATCATTTCCCATTCAGTGAGCAAATTTTCCAATTCCATATTCAAATCGACATAAACATTCACACCCGCTATACAGATAAAAGAAAAATGCACCGGCTCGGCTCCACTATCTCAAGTCTCGGACACATGAAAAATGGCGTGATCAAATCCCGCCGCAAAGCGCGTTGCTATTGGTCGAGGTGAGCGCCACCGCACCGCGTGTTCTTCGCGGCACTTTCAAATAGAATTACTGTCCAAGCAAGATGCTTAAACTCAATCTAAGTATAGCTAATATTAGGTCGATAATGTAGAGGTTTTAGGTAAAGAAGTTACACTTGAGTAAATCCTAAAGCAAATAATTGGTTTAAGCCAGTCAAAATATTAAGAGAACTGTAGAAGTAATTAAAATAATATGAGTTTAAGAGTTATTTAAAAATAATAATTTTCTTCA
This sequence comes from Listronotus bonariensis, assembly GCA_014170235.1. NCBI lineage: Eukaryota > Metazoa > Arthropoda > Insecta > Coleoptera > Curculionidae > Listronotus > Listronotus bonariensis. The sequence continues at coordinate 72,734 of JACEGR010001117.1, read as the reverse complement.
TCCAAAATTTAACAAGTTCTTGATTAGATATAAAGCTACCTTGATTAAACAAAAACTTATTTCGAATTTCAAAACGAGCATGTTTTTAAAAATAAGATTAGGGTTTTCTTGTCTTAATATTGTTATTGTGGGCGCAAAAGGAGTTACAGGTGATACAAGATAATCCCGTCAAGAGTGGTTTAGTTTTGGATATAAACTAGAATTTTTTGTGTGTATAATATAGTAAATATAATATAGTAAATTTATCATAATACAAATTGTAGTAAAAATTTATTTTTAAATAAGAATATCATGTTATAAGGCATATTTCCAGAAACTAATAACCTTAGACATATTTATTGTGGTATTTTCTTAAAGCTCTTTTAAATATCTATTTAATAGTAATATGGCTGATAATAATCAGAGGTAGGAAAAAACGTACATATTTTTTTTAATGAGGCACTCTGTACATTATATCACCATTAAAAAGATATTTAAAAGACTTTAAGAAAATGCCACATTATATATATCTAACTTTATTAGTTTTGGAAATAAGGCCATTATCTTCCAAAGTATCTTCATTTTGTAGTAGATAAAGGTATTAAATGTATATTCTGGAATTATTAAGTACTTATTAGGACCTTTAAAGTGATGTGCTACTAGACCCCACCTTCCATGATTTTTTTTTCAAAATGGCGACCTACTACCACTTTGAGATTTAAATCTGTCATTTCTTGCCTAAAATATCGTTTATATTATCTTACAAAAGTCCTCAAATCACCAAAATAAGCTCTGTTTCGTTTTTGACAAGCTGTCATATCAACGGATATAATAGCAGAGACTTTAAACTTGGCAGTTGTAATCAGGGTCGAGAGACCTTCAAAATAAGGTATCACTCGACCCCTCTTTCCATTTAAGATTTTGGGGGTAAGTCTTACCTCTGCTATAAGGTTGCAATAAAGGGGGTGAAATCGACAAAAAATGTTTCCCCTAAAATCAAAAATCAACGGGCCCGAGCGTTTTTTTTCCTTAAATGATCTGAAGGGCCCGAAATCGGATCTGTTTCGTTTTTAAATGGCCACCCTGTATATTATACAGTGATGTTCTAAATTCAGGACCCTCCTCCTACCTTTTGAATTGTTTAGTATTTTTTTATGAAAACTTGAGGACCTAAGTGAAACAACATAAACCAAATTTTAGACAAAAAATAAAAGATATAAATGTCAAGCTGACAGCTGGGCGCCATTTTCAGAAGAAAAATTATTGGAAAGGAAGGGTCTTGTAGCACATTATTCTGACGAGTACTGTTTAACCCCAGAATATAAAGTTAATACCTTTACCTACTACAAAATGGCGGTACTTTACCTGAATACCTCACTTAGATGACCGTATTTCGAAATCTAATGGAGCTAGATACACACTTAATATGCTAGTTTTTTAAAGCTCCATTGGGGATTTATTTCATGGTAATATTGGTGAAACTATACAAGGTAGGACAAAAAGTATAGATTTTTTAATAAGGCACCCTGTATATTATATTACCATTTAAAAGATATCTAGAAGACCTATAAGAAAATACCACATTAGGTATATCTACCTTTTTTTAGTTTCAGAGATATGGCCATCCAAGTCAGGCATTTAGGTAATTTACAAAGTATCGCCATTTTCTTGGAGGTTAAGGTATTTACTTTATATTCTGGGGTTATAAAGAACTTGTCAGGAGCTTTAAAATGATATGCTATAAGAACCCCCTTTTCATTTAATTTTTCTTTTCAAAAGGGCACCAACTGTCAGTTTGACATTTAAATATATCATTTCTTGTCTAAAACTTGGCTTATGTTGTCATACTAAAGTTCTCAAATTTTTATTAAAACTTACCAAACAATTTAGGAAGGGGGTCCTGACTTTACACAAGCACTGTATATTTTTTATGTCGGTTTATTATTTTTTAAATGAATCAACATCCCAATTAAGCTTACCAACTTTGTTACTTGGACTATTAAGTCTTAAAGATAACCTATAGAGAGAAAGATTCAATTTAATTGTTGGACTACCGTGTTATTTGATACTCGTGTCTGTTGTTAAAATAAAAAGAAAACAAATTAATAATATGCAATTAGAAAGGTTCTTTTTTAAACTTTAGTGATAACAGGCAAAAAAGGTGTTTTAACACGTAAAAATCTCAGCATTGACTGCAAATGGTATTTAAATTTGCGACTTATTTGACAGCTCACAAATATTACAAAAAAACCATATTCATTACCCATCCAAGAAAAATATACAGTATGTCCAAGATAAGGATCCTAAGCATGGGAATCTCAGTACCTATTGGAGATACAGCTTAGGTTAAATTAGGAAAAAGTTGTGTTTTTTAATGCTTATTTACATGCCGTTTAAAAACTTGAAAAATTTTCATGGCCTGCTGAGATATTTGGCAAAAACGAAAATTTGACTATATCGATTTTATTTTTTTCTGACTTTATTTGAAGAGATATAAAAAAACTAATAACACTTTTTCATTGGCACTTTTTAGCTACTACATGATGGTATTTTTAGATTTTATACCCGACGTTTCGTTTTCAAGAAACCATCATCAACTTTATTTTTTTATATGGCTCGAAAAAAAGTACACCCTGTATCCGATCCCATTTTTTATTACAAAGTCAACGATGTATCACATGTCATATTTTAATTTTTAGTTAAAAGAAAAATTGCATTTTTTCAATTTTTTAAAGTTATTTTTAAGTAGGCCTTGCAAACAAATGCTTGGACGTTAATACCTGTTACCGTATCTGCAACATAATTAATTATCATTATAAAATAGTATTTGTCGTTATTACCCTGTTTGTCAAGTTGTTGTTTTTAGAGCAATTGTTCTTATTGTTACTGTTGTCTTTATACGCAATACGCATTACTAGGCTCAAAAATCCGCGTGTTAAGAAAATATCGAAACATCAAGAACGTTTTGGGTTTAATATGTCTGTAAAATTTAAGGAACTAAAATACTAGGTCCATGTATTTACAACAATTTATTAACTGCAGAAATCATACCTTTCCTTTATTTTTGCAGCATAAAATGTAGCATGTTAACATGTCAAACTTATCTTTATGGCTATAATGGCCATCCTGCATATTAGACCGTAATAATACAAGATATTAGCTATTTACCAATAAACAATAATAGAGACAACAGTAACAATAAGAACAACAACTCGACAAGCAGGGTAATAAGGACAAATACTATTTTAAAATGATATTAAATTATGTTACGGATACGGTAACAGGTATTAACGTCCAAGCATTTGTTTGCAAGGCCTACTTAAAAATAACTTAAAAAGAAAAATGCAATTTTACTTTTAACTAAAAATTAAAATATGACATGTGATACATCGTTGAATTTGTAATAAAAAATGGGATCAGATACAGGGGGTACTTTTTTAAGCCTTAAAAAAATGAAGTTGATGATGGTTTCTTGAAAACGAAACGTCGGTCGGGTATAAGATCTAAAAATACCATCATGTAGTAGCTAAAAAGTGCCAATAAAATAATGTTATTAGTTTTTTTATACCTCTTGAAATAAAGTCAGAAAAAATAAAATCGATATAGTCAAATTATCGTTTTTGCCAATTATCTCAGCAGGCCATTAAATTTTTTCAAGTTTCTAAACGGCATGTAAATAAGCTTTAAAAAACATAACTTTTTCCTAATTTAACCTAAGCTGTATCTCCAATAGGTATTGAGACTCCCATACTTAGGATCTTTGTCTTGGACACACTGTATATCACAACAAAAATACTACAACAAAGTTAATGCTTTGCAATGCTTAAAATCAGTTCTAGGATCCGATTCAAATCAGTCTTTTGATTTTAAAAGTCACAATTTTTCTTGTTTTAAAGTGTTTGTTAAACGTAATGCCATAGTTGCCAGATTTCTTTTATTTAGTTTAAAACCACTGTAACACAATAAGCTACGAAGAGAAATGACGATTAGGAAAGTCCACAACAGAATATTTATGGAAGTTCAAAAAAATAAAAAAGTTTGCTTGTCTTTAAAGAAGATCATTATTCAATAACTAAAAGCACAACTTTATTTTTAGTAGGAAAGCTAGTGAACCCTTCGAGTAATGTTGTACCTGTAAGTCTAGAAATTTGTATAGTGATAAGTCATAGCATGCTAAGTACAAAAATCATCACCTGGCAAGTATCCGCCTTGCATCATCACCCTGTATATTTTTTAAAGTTTAAAAAAATGATAAAAAAACTTGGAGCCGTAAGCTTAAAATGTTTCTAAAATTTAGTTTATTTATAGTAAGGTTTAATAAAAAATTGACAGGGGTTTTCGATGAGCATAAGTATCTGTCAGGCGAACTACAAGGTGTGGCCTATTTGGATGACCATATTTCCAAAACTAAGTTAGATGTACCAAATGTGGTATTTTCTTAAAGCCCTTTTAAGATCTTTTAATAGTAATCTATTATACAGGCTGCCTCATTTAAAAAAATCACCCTGTATATTATCACCAGTATCACCGGTAAAAAGACCTTTAAAAGATTTAAGAAAACGCCACATTAGGTACATCTCACTTTGTTAATTTTGGAAATATGGCCATCCAAATCAGCCACACCGTTTAGTTCGCCTGGCAGGTGATTTTGTTCATTGAAAACGCCGTTCAATTTTTTTAAACCTTACTATAAATGAACCAAATCCTAAAAATTGCAAGCTTACAGCTCCAATTTTTTTTAACTTTTAAAAATATACAGGGTGTTGATGTACAAGCTGATGATTGTTGTAACTAGCATACTCATCACTATACAAATTTCTAGCTTTACAGGACCAACGTTTCTCGAAGCGTTCACTAGCTCTGGGACTATTTATACCAAGGACACTTTAAAACCGCAGTGTCCACGATTACTAAATAGTGGTAAAAGCTGAAAGTTTTAACCAACTTTAATAGATACTTCATGCATCGTAAAATAACTTCAAAGTAGAAGATGGTAGGTATATATTAATCTGAAACAACATTTTCTGTAAATATATTTATCAGTAAAATACATTTAAAAATTATAAATATAAATTTATAAAATTTTAAAGTGAAAGATTTTGTTTGCAATCACATGGATTCTACGGCATGAAGTTGGATAAAAAGTAACAAGGATAACAGTGACAATGCAACTAATTCCATTTAAGATATAACAAAAAAATCACCCCTAAATCTTCTTAAATAAGATTATCGTGCAAAGAAAGTGCGTATGTAAAAAGTTAGGCATCAGGTGCTAAAGTGTGGCCAGTATTGTGGGATCCCTGGTACGAATGCCATTTTTAAAGTGGAACTTGAAAAAATAACTGACTTTTTTAATAAATGGGATAAATTTAAAAGGTTACATTAATTTAAATTTGTTCTTTATTTTCTGTAGAATATCATTTAAGTTAATCTTCATTTATAATTTCATTTTATTTTTAATTTTTGATTAACTAAAAATACTGAAGCTTTTTTATTTTAAGAGCTATATTAAATAATTTTATACCAAAAGATGCTTTCTAATAAGTTCTAAAAAATGTATTTTTGTATTTTTTTTTTTTTTTTTTGGTAATGCATAAAGAAAAAAGATTTTTTTAATAAAAATAAAAACAAGTTTTTTTAATATTTGGAATTGTTTGATCATTGTAGACACTTAGTATTTAAATTTTGATACTTTTTCCTCACATTTAAAGAAGAATAGCTTGTCTCTAATTTGTTCAACCTAAACATCCAATTTGCCTGTACTATTACAGAACCAGCCAGTAGTAACTTCCCAGCTAGCGACACAAGTATGTGGAAATTTTCGATTTCGAAAGTAAATAGAATTAAATTGTTCAATATAGTTTCCTAAACTAAATCAAATATCAGATTTATAAAAATCTGTATAGAAAAGATTGAGTTTGAAGAAAATAAATTTTTGTATTGCACAGTGTACCGACTGTTCACTTATAAATTTACACCTTCCTTAACTTGTTTATTTTTTATCGTACAAAATAAATAAAACTATTACATTTGTATGTAAGTTATATAAAAAGTGACCGAAATGTATGTTGATCTTTGCACCTCTAATTCGCCAAGTTTTTTTTTAACAGGATAGGTTTTAATGCTGCATAAGGTAAGCTTTAACACTACTGCCTGTGCGCTGCAGACACGGTACAGCCTTTACTATGCTTGCATTAGCTCTAACCAGTAAGCAGTAACCATACATTTGTTAGGTAAATTTCGATTTTTTTTTAAATAAGTTAATAGATCTTTATTATCTTAAGTATGTTTTTTTCTTTAAATATAATACCCTTTATATAATTTCTCATTAAAACTTTAATTTAAAATAATTTCAAAAATGCCAATTTGATATGTATATTTTAAATGGTTTTAGAAGAACTGCTTATAAATAAGTCTTCTATGTTTTTACGGCAATTAAGAAACACTCTGTGTATAGGTTTATTTACCCTATTTTAACTTTACTTCTGCAAGGATACAAAAAAAGCTTAAAAAACATTATTTAAAAATAATTTTAATGGTAGTGTTGTTACCAAGACTACCATTAAAATTATTTATATTTAGATATACAAGGTATCTCAAAGATAAAACTTGTACTATTAAAGAGGCTGTTTAAATATGACGCCATGTATATTTTGTTAACTTTTGACTGGTTTTATTTATTTCTACATTAAAAATATTTAATACACATATACTGGTGTGGAAACTAACTCGCCAAACATAGGGAATTAAAAGCATAGAAAATATTCGAGATAGGATATTTTTGTTCGTGCCGCCGCGCCGTCCGATGACAGTTAGACAAGGCAAATAAAATGTGACAGAGATAGAAAAGGCGTCCGTGTTAAAGGGACAAAGCACGTGGTCGAGCAATCATATTACTATGCGACGTTCGTTATATATATATATATATCTATCTTTGTTTACCTTGGGTCGTCAGTGGGGTCGTCTAACAAGGAACAGGTAGTGCGAGTAGGTACCTGACTCTCAAGGCTTGATCAAGTTTTAAAAGACGGTCGACGCCAATTATATTTTACCTTGTGCTTGGTGTGGTCATAGTGGCAACGTAGGAATTTTTGTGCAAGTAGAAATTTGAAACTAGTTTTGTGTAATTATGGAGAGTAAAGACAATAACAGGCGTTGTAAAAACTGGTGCATTGTAAGGGAATGCAAAGCTAATACCCATGTTGTTATTTTTTACCCTTAACAACACACCTTTTACTCCTCTCCAATACATTTTAAAAATTATAAACAATTTAGTTTAATTTCTCTCAGTGTAGGGAAACAGTTTTTTTATGATGCTCCAGCTAGTACAAATAACTATTACTTACCTAAGGACAACCTTTTTATGAATAATTTTACGAAAGAAAGTTATTCTTTCTGCATAGTTTTAATCTTAAAAATAAATCATGCTTAAAAATTGTCAAAACAGCAAAATGTTGCACAAACGCTTAGGGCCGTACGCAAAAAGTAATTTTGGGGGACAACAGCCAAAAAGCCACAACCAAAAAAAAGGACACCAGGTAAGTAAACAAAGCGGCCTAGGCTTGTTTGTAACAACCAAGAAAAAAATCAGAAAGCGCCACCTTAAGCAAAGAATCCATCTTTGAGAGGTCCATTTTGGGCTTCTGGGGGAATGCAATTGCCACCCTGCGTACGGCTTTGCAAACGCTCGTTATCGCTGAAAAAAACCACTTTTTTCTTTTAAATGGACAAGATTGCATATTTAAAAGTTATTTTTATTCCTAACAAATATTATTTAATGATTGCATTTCAAGTTTTAAAATAACTTATTTTCGTAAAATAAAAATTAGAAAAGATTTCCATATGGTGTGAACTTAAGTAAACGCACTGTTTTTACAAAATTACTCCTTTAAATCTAGGGGATAAATTTAGACAAATTTTGTGTTTAACTCCCAAATTTAACTTGTATGTAAATAGCGTTTTTCTCGAGATACAAAAAAAGCTTGTGTGGCATGAGCGTAACTATCTTTTGTTAATCTATATATATTTAAAACGCCAAATTTTTCAGCAGGTCTCTAAAAGAGCTGTACTACACAAATTCACATATTTTTTTGTGATACTGTGGTTACTAAAAACCTTACAATTTACATTACTATTTTTATTGTTTTATTGCCTATCTTTTTCTATAAAAAATAATCCTTTTTGTTAATTAAATTTTCTTAACAGGATAGTAAATAAATGTTCAACTGCAAGGGTACCACTTTTTTAAAAACCGTTTTTTTTCTCTGAAATATAAAAAGATCAAATATTTGGATTTTGCTGTGGCCGACTTGCTGGTGTATCTTAAAAATTAGCGGACACATAACGTGTTTGTCATTATCAGTGTTTATTCCCCTTAATCCTTATTATACCTATTTTACCTTTTTTGAACAAGCAATGCATATTTATTGGTAATGTAACAAAACTGTGCAAATTTTCATTAGATGTGATGCGAAAATGTCGCCACAGTTCAAAATAATCGTTTTTTTGCAACTTACGATAACTTTACGAGAGTGCATAGTAGATTGGTGGAAGGAATTTAACGCATTTATCGCCTATGGTCGACGGTTTGGTTTCCATACCAGCATATAAATTAGTTTTTGCTGGTTTTAGAGATATCAACAGCATGTCGATCTAGTTATAACGGTAAACTGGGAAGTAAAGTATACTATTTTGATTTTAATTATTTTTACGTAATTTTGCTAGTGTAACAAATATTATGTAATTTATTAACAACTTCTAATAGGTTGGTAAGCTATTTAGTTTATTTTTAATAGATATTTTTTTAACCGGTAATAATACAGGTACAATGGGTACATAGCGAATTACATACTTTAATACGACGACGACGTGGCCGATATATTTGGACATATCGCCATATGTCCACACTACGCATGCCAAATGCCGAAATTCGGCATCTGACTAACTTAATCTGGTCATGTCGCGAAGTGCGCATTTCTATAATACGCCGTTGCCAATTAAATCACAAATTATCAACCTAACCTCAAATTAGTTTAGTATAGTGTTTACGTGCAGTTTGTTTATCAGTGGTTTTTGTATATTAAATACAAAATTTGTAAGTAAAACTATGGAGGCTGATAAAAATTTAGTTGACAAGCAAATTTTTGAAGAAAAACTCATAACCTTGATAGAAAAAAACGGTGGTAATAATAATTTTACCACTATATTAACTATTGAGCAATATTCATGTATTTTAAGTCAAGTAAAGGATAGCATGAGAAAGAGAGAATTAAATGAAAAACTGAGTTGTCAAGAGTATAGACGCCTGAATAGATTTGAAATTATAAAGATAGGAGAAAAAGAAAACCTTATTGCAAAACGTACCAACGATGACGTTGGTTCTATAAGGTATTATTGCAATGTAAGTGAGGTACATGGCATTTTAGAAAAAGCTCACAGAGATACTGGTCACAAAAGAAGATTAGGTATGGAAAAAGAAATTGCTAAAAAATATTGCAATGTTCCCAGAAGCGTCATTGAAGAATATTTAAAATTGTGTGCTATGTGCCAACTAAAAAAAAATCAAAGCAGAAGGGGTTAGTAGTAAAACCAATAATTTCGACAGGATTTAACAAAAGGGGACAAATTGATTTAATTGATATGCAGTCTGAAGCGGATGGTCCCTATAAATTTATCATGAATTATCAAGATCACTTGACAAAATTTGTCTTCCTCAGAGCCCTAAAATCTAAGCGAGCCGAAGAAGTTGCCTATAATCTAATGGATATTTTTTGTATCACCGGAGCCCCTTGTTTACTGCATAGTGACAATGGCAGAGAATTTGTCAATCAGATAATTAATAGCCTAGCAGATATGTTTCAGGCAAAAATAATTCATGGTAAGCCACGTCACTCACAAAGCCAGGGGTCTATCGAGAGGGCAAACCAAGATGTACGAGATATTTTAATTACTTGGATGCAAGAAAATCAGACATCCAAATGGTCGGAAGGATTGAGATTTGTGCAGTTAAAAAAGAACCGATCATTTCACAGGGGCATTCAGCGTACTCCATACGAGGCTATGTTTGGCATTCCACTTATTAATGGTTTGACTGATTCAAATCTTCCCCTTGAAATCGTAAACAGATTACAAGACGAAGAAGATATCTATAAACTGCAAATGACTGTAAGCGAAAACATGGAAAACACTTTGTCTGATGAATCTGACACAGAATTACTGAATAGCAATAACGAAAAACGCAGCAATAGTGTGACAAATGATACAGATGAACCCATAAATGAGCCTGAAAATGACGGTGCGCAAGAACATCTACTGAGGTATTTAGGTAATAATAACAATAATAATAATAATACTAATAATAGTTAAATATTTTGTTTTAGAGAAAATGAAGCTCGTTTAAAATCAATAAGTCAACATCGCTCTGACAGCGTTAAAAGTTTAAAAAAGCAAGCATCAGAAATGTTGCTACAAAGCTGTTCCAAACTTCCTAAAATTGAGACTGGACAGAACGTTTTAGTTAAGATTCCTGATGTTGACAGAGGACGCTTAGCTCCTCGTAATGTTTTGGCTGTTGTATTATCTGAAAAAGAGGGGTTGTACCAACTTGGAACATCGACTGGTGTTTTGGAGAAACTATACGCAAGGAATGAATTTCAGGTTAGTTAAATAATTATTGCATTAGGAAATGTTATAATTTTTTTCTTTTACAGCCTTCCCAAACGAATACACTGACATCATCAGATGTACCTGTACACGTAAAATTCAGTTTGCGAACAATTGCAGCAAAGGAATCTAATTCTCTACAGGGTTTTATACGGTGCAACTGTCGTAAACAATGTGGTGACAAAAAATGCAAATGTGTAATAAATAAGTTAAAATGTAATAGTAAATGTCATTCAAGTACTACTTGTCGCAATAAATAATGAAATAAAAGTTACGTTAACTCCGTATTAAATTATTTTTTAATTTAAAATAATCGCTTTTGTCCCATTCGGCATCGGCTTATGACGTATATAGACATTTCGGGATGTGTCCAGATCATGTTATCCAGACGCCGATTGTATAGCTTTTTCGGCATTTGACGCGTCTAGTATAGACATATGGCGATATGTCCAATTATTTCGCCTACGGGCCGAATTCGCCGTCTGTCTCCAACATATACATAAAAACTAAATTAATATTAAAAACTTTGATTCTGAGATACCTTGTAAATTTTATGCAAACAGTTGGTGCCAGTTTAATACTTTTAATTGAGTTTCAATGTGCGTACCAACTGCTTAAATGTAAAACTTAATAAAATTAAAGTTTAGTTTGTTTTCTTCTTAACGCAGAAACGCTCAATTATATTGCACAATCATACGAACTCTGCAATGTTTTCGTGGTCAGTCGGAAGGTAATTTTTATTTAATAGTATTGCGCAATAATGACGCTACACGATGCAATAAAAAATATGGTGCAATAAAAATTAAACTCTCTCGCAATGATTAAACTTTCGTTTATTCATTGCGAAATTTTTAATATTAGCCGTAGTCGAATTATTATATTGCAAAATTCGTAATAATGTGCAATATGTCCTACGTCTGACGTCTTGAGGCCGCCTTTAGATCGGGCCTCACAAAACCGCACCGAGCCCGATTTTACGGTGATAGAAGAACGTGAGGCAAATTAATTTGGAAAAATTCAAAAGCACTTTTTTGTCCTCAAAAATATACAAGGCATTTTTTTCAAGCTAGGTCTATGTTTTATGTATGTATATTGTTTTATTTAAATAAAACAGATATTCCTACTTATCTCTGTATATTTTTTCCAAACTTTAGGTGTACCATAGGTAAAAGTCTGGCCACACATAACCGCAACGATGTCCTACAAGACTTGCATCGTGGTACAACCGTGTCTCGTTTGGACTAGAATATGCCCAGCAATTGAAATCATACGTTGATCGGATAGCGCCGATGTTCCCCGAGCCAAGCTTTAAGTTTACGGACGTCACCTTTTATTTCTGTTCATTACGTATAAAAATTAATAGTAAGTGGTTAAAGGTTATTTGTTATAAACAAACAATATAAGAAAAAGTGTTTAATAAGTATTAAAAAGTGTAAAATTATATTTATTGGTACATCTTGTAAATAATATGAGTAAAACTTTCGAATACATTGTTATTTTTGTTTTATAAGTTTCTTTTTTTAATTTATATTTTGAGTAATTTAATAAACTAATGTTTGCCTACTTGTTATAATGCCATGGTACGGGGTATGTAGTCGAGCACGAAGCAGTGATATTACGCCTACGGCATTTGTTTACAACAATACATTTTAAAACTAAGACACGGCCGTGCTACGGTGCAGGACTCGGTGTGGTTGTGTAGTTAAACCTTAAAACTGTATTACCTTATTGGTAAAGATTTAATTTATGATCAGGTATAATTTAAAGTGTGGTATATTTGTGTAATATTACTGCAGTTTGATTAAACAACATTTTTGCACCGCATTCCTCTACATTTTACCAGGAAAACGCACGGATACGGACTCCTTGCGGTTATGTGAGGCCTGACCTTTATACGGGCTACGTTTGACCTCGAACTATCGATAACGCAGCGATAAAGGAGCTTTACACCGTCTTCTTTTCATTTTTTTTACGGAAATTGTAAACTGGCATATTATTTAAATACTGTCAATAAAATTAGTGCTACCAAATAAACATTATCTGCTCTAGGATTATTTGAGGGTTTATTTTTGTATCTTGTTTGTTGTTAGGTGAAGTTATTTTGTGTATAAATAGAGTTGGAACACCCTGTATATTTGTGTATATGTTATTATACGATTTCTTTTGCTACAAATAAAACACCTTGTAAACCCCTAATTAGGTGCGGCGGTATATTTTGTACAACAATCTTAAACATCACTATTTGTTTAAAAAAGATTTCTTTTACTAAGGATCCATGTATTTTAGCAGAGGGATGCCCTTGGTGTGCTGTGACGGTCTTAGTTAAAAATCGTATTTAATTGTGAGAATATCGGTATTTGTTGGTAAACGGTGCCTAAAATACATCGCGCGACTGATAATGTAATATATTATCTGACGCAGTATTTTTGTTTTTTAGTTCCTTCTATATTATTGGTATAAGTATTTTAAAAATATATAATAAGTACATCAGCACAACATCAAAAAAGACATGTAATAGAATTAAAGTTCCTTTTTTCTGATCCAAAAATAGAATCAACAAATGTTGATATTTATTCTGAACTCGCTGCATTTAGACCCGCAGCAAATTGAACCCAGCCCACGCACAGCAGCACATGCGTAGCCTACGCTCAACCCATCCTTCCCACGTCCACGTTTTTGATTAGTTTACCGCATATTGGACCCAATTCGGGATCAACCATATTTCAGATTTTTAAAACAAACCCATGCTGCACAAGACCCACGAAATCTGTGCGGCGAACTCAAACCTTTCCACGCGTGGCTGGCAGCAGAATGGGCTAGCTCTGGGCTTGGTCCAATATGCGCCACTCTATTTAAAAGCATCTTTTACAAAGTTATGCACGCGTGCGTGGCCTGCGCGTGTGCTGTGCGTGGGTTGGGTTCAATTTGCGGCGGGCCTTAAGCCTACCAAATTATTTTGATTTGTTTATATTTTTATATAATATTTTGCTTTTGTAAATAAAAATTTATTCATTTACAGGTCGAGCAATTTCAGTAAGTGCATATTTAGTATTAAACACTGTATTGATAGTACATATTTGTAAAAGGTAGTTTAAAAACTCTTAACTTTTTATTGATGCACCATGCGACCAAATACTGTAAAATTCTTTTCGCGCCTAATACAGGGTTAATCCAGGTTTCGGATGAAGAGTAATGAATTGGTCATTTTACCAAGTGCAGGGGGTCGCACTTTTGTTGACCCTGTATATTTTATCACCAATAGAAAGGTTGCTTTACAAACCGTAAAAAATACCACGTTTGATTTATTTAATTTGTTATTGTTTCGAAAATAAAGCCATCGTCAGAATTTGGATAATAAAATGGCATTTTTAAATAGGACAACCTAGTAGAGGAAATAGGACAGTTCATGGCCCTCCGTCCTCCGGAGGAAGATTATTATATTAAAATATCTGGCATCATTTAATATTTAGGAATTTTGCGCAACGCGGTATTTAGGGCGTGGCCATTACTATCTGTCAAACGTCACCTGTCACCCCTCACCTATCAAATGTCATCTGTTACCTGCCATATGTCAAAAATCACGTGACTTAGAAAATGGCCGCCATGTGTAGGATACTTGTGCCAAGTCCTTAAAATGATTTGCGCAAACGCAAAAATTTTAGGTCATGCCGTTCGGGCGCTATCGGCGAAAATCGTTATTTAACCCTGATGATAAGTCATCGGTGTGTGTTTTTAAACTTAGTGTCACGTCATACTTATCGAATAACGAAAACCGCATGGCGCCATCTTTAACCATGAAGACGTTACAGCTGTTTAAAAATAGCTGAGAGATATCAATTAGCGATTAAAACGGTAACCCGATAAAAAATTAATCATTGCGGCCTTAGTATTACGCTTAAAGTAATAAAACTTAACCAAAGAATAGTCGTTAACGACAATTATTTTAAGGTTAAACTTGTTACGTGACAAACGCCATACGTCATATTATATCACCATTAAAAAGACATTTTAAAGACCTTAAATATAAATAAAAGCTTCTAATTCTTAATGCGTATATCTACTACTTTTAGATTTATATGGTCGTATTTTCAAAACTAAAGAAAATAAATATATGAAATGTGGTATTTTGTTAAACCTCTTTGAAATATCTATGCAACGGTAATATAATGTAAATATAATGAATTTCGTATAGCCTGTAAGGAGAGATTTCAACTGATGATAAAATATACAGGGTGTTCCATTAAAACCCAACTTTGTTTAATAACTTTAAATTAAAAGTCAATGAAACAAATATGGGTACGTTACTGAATTCTACGTAAAAATCCCTTAAACTTCTCTATTTGTGATTTATTTCTATCTCTTGTTTCAAATTAAAAGTGCTTGGTCAAATTAACAAAATTTGAAAAACACTCTGTATCTCCAAAACGAAATAAGTTAGCTATGATTTCCTTTCACCATTAAAAAGTTAAAATCGATATTGTGTAATCATATTAGTTTTATCTCTTTTAGTTTTCACTATACCCTGCTAGGTCAACGAAAAGGGGCCATCCTGTACATAATATTTATAAGCAAAATTTATAAAAATCGCGTTCTGCATCCCATTATTTTTAGAAACTGTAATTCAAACGGTAAAAGAATTCGAAAAACATAAGTTACCCATCTAAAGAAGGGAGATCTCTTGTCAGTTCGAAAAAATATTTGACATAAAAACTAAAAAGACAGGTATGTTTAGTCTAAACGTCATCACCAAACTCGATAATCATATGCAACCTAAGTATTTACATTTTTCACCCTGTATTATTAGATAATGTATTCGTAAAAAAGAGTCTTATTTATTTTATAATTTAAACAGATGATATGATAAAACAAGGCGGCATTTGTGTTTTAAAACTTTTTCCATAAATTTATTATAAAAGCTTCTCAAGCAGTAAAGGAAAAAAAAGTAGGAAAGCGGATTAGAGACTTCGTAAGTCCCCAGACGGAATTGAAAATACTATCCAGCTCAAATAAAACTTTTCTACTTGCAATGCAAATATATATGGCCCTTAAGGTTATTTTGCATACAGGACTGGAGGGTTATTTAGGAGACAAAAAAGTAGTGCTAAAAATACGTTACGTTTTGGTTGTTTAATTAAATACTAATCTCCGTTTCCACAGACTTTAAATTAGGAAAAGAATCGCTAGGTATACAGTGGCGCAACTAGCCACTGGTGTTTGGGGGATTTATGTCCCAGTTTATAGACTATATTTGCCGAAAAGCACTTATACATTTTAAATGCCCAATAATTTTAACGAGGGCTAATCGTCGTTAATTTTTGGTTATAAAAGAAAAAGTATAGTCCTGCATAAACAATCCTGCATTTCGATAAAATAAGAATGTCTTGTCTACATTTTAGTTAGAATATACAGAGAGCTAAGAAAACGTTAAAATCAAAAATTAATTAGAGAGAAATAGTATTAAAACCTGTTTCAAAAAAATGCATTTAAGGGTGTATTGTGTAAAACTACAATTGGGTCTTAAATTTAGATTTTTAAAATAACTTGCAAGTATTAAAATAACTTATGAGCAGTATAAGAAAAAAGATAAAATTGTAAAAACATATCCTTTATTTTTGAAAATCTATATATGACTACAAATTGAGGTTTTACACAATTAGGGATAGCAACAATATATCTTTTTGTTTATATATATTAATATATCGGAAATCAAATATCGATAATATCCATCGATATTGAACTTCTTGATATATCAATATTGAATATTTTTGATATATGTAGTAAATAGGTAAAAATTAAAAAGAGATTTTGCACTTAAATTTTTAAAACTGTCAAAACAGTTTAATTAAAAAAAAAATATAATTATTAAGGTAATTTTTACTATTATGCCGTATTTATTTACCGTGTTTCCTACTTAGGGAACCTTTAGGTGGAGAATTTTTACCCCTTAATTTGGGATATTCCTAGGACGTTTAAAGAAAAGATTTGAGTTGGTAGAAGCAAGAACGACTCCTAAACTCAACTTATTATCGGCCTAGCGTTAAGCGGGCTTTACACCTGACAAGTTATTGATCAAAAACTTGTTTAATTACTTGGTCAAATATTTGATAAAGAAAATTGGTTGGTGGCTTCCAAATCAGTAATCAGATTTTAATTATCTCTTAAGATATACATGGTACGACAAAAAGTGAGATTTCAAAAAAGTAACACCCTGTTTAATAAATTACCGGTAAAAGATCTTTTAAAAACCGTTAAAAAATGCTACATTTGATATACTTATCTTTATTACTTTCGGAAATATGACCATCCAAACCTTATGTTTCCCCAATATGTTTGCATATAGCGTATATTAAGAACATCATAATTATTAAATTGCATTGTTTTCTTTAAAAATTTGTATTTTGTTTTAGAATAGAGATATTAGTACAAATTAAAAACAGAAATAATAACAAAAGATGGAGCTTTAAAATTCAATACACTGGAAAAAACTTGTGACGTTAAATTATTACACAGGGTGTTTAAAAAGTTGGGTCAAAATGCAACATTTCATTCTTCCCTGTATAACACCCAATTTCATAAAACCAAAAGTTAATTGAAATTGGTCAAAAAACCAAAAAGTTGTTTAACATTGAATTTGAACAAAATTTTGTTTGTCCGTTTTTTTACCAGACCAGGAATGTATGTTATAAAGGATAGATGATGAGGATAGTTTTATATTATTGTATCTGATTTAACAAAAAATATTTGTTAGGCTTTACTCTCAAATTATAAATTAAAATTAGAAAAATATCAAAAAATAATTTAACATTTTGAAAATGACAGATGTATTTGTTTTGATGGGTCCATTTTATTTTAAAGACAAAAAAGGATATGATTTTAGGTTAATTAATTATTTTATAAATTTACCAGTAGTAATAAAAGCAACGGCAACAGTAGAGTAGTGGCGACCTTTTCTAGGGCAACCTGCACATGGTAGGCTCGAGAAAAAGTATCGTCTGGGGCCACTACGATTTTAGCGCCCTAAGCTAAGAAATTTAGCTGTACTTTTTAAGTAATATTTTAAATGATGTAATTAAATGATATGTAATTTAAATGGACAATTATTACCCTAATTTTTAGTCAAAAAATTTATTTAAAAGGCAGCTAAAAAACTTGGTTTTCAACACAGGGTAATAGTATTACTTTGATATACTAAAAAAACTATTTTGGAAAAATAATGTGTTTTAAACATATGCTTATTAAGTGCACGTTGGCTGGAACCAAGGCTAGTTTACTTGATACTGGGAATAGGTTGCAGCACATTATCCGCTTTCAGGCGGTTCGAGGTCGGGACGCAAGGAAGGGCACCCCGCGGAGAAAAGTTGGCAAGACTGGGTAAAATCAAAGCCGATGATCAATCGAGTGGCGTCTAGAATTTGCACATTTCATTATGTATTATTTTGAAAGTGATATTTGTTGAAAGATGTTATTCCAAATGTTTTTTTAACTAAAGTGAAAGAATTTACAACTTAATAATAATTGAAAACCGTTGTGTAAGCGGTTGTTCTAATAATATGGCCAAGAAATGGGAGATGAGACGTCATCACAGGTCAAAGCAATATGGCCGAACACAGCGACCCTATATAGACCGACTTTGGGTTGGAACAAATTTATTTAAAGTTTAGTGATATTGACATTTTGAAAAAGCGTTTAAACATGTCCATATTTATTATCGGCTATATATATATATTTTTTTATTAATTTATACATGGTGACCTAAAAATAAGCTAAGAAGCTTACTTCATTTTAAGTTTATTTCCTTGCATTTTTTAATTATGCATTGAATTCATACTATGTCTAATGTAGCATGTCCTATCCCTAAAGTTAACAAATATTGAGAAATTTACCATTGATTTCTTTAAATTTGTAGGCTAGTTCGTCCCTAACAATCCAAACAAAAAGTTTTTGGATTAGTACTATTTTTAAGTAGATTTGTTGTACTGCTATTGTACGGAGCCAAGCGACGCGGAGACTTAACGCCACTGGTCTCGATGGCTTGCCAATGTTATTACCTGCGCGAAACAAAAGTTACATTTCATGAGCGAAAAAACGGGTTTGTGCGCAAGCAAATCGAGGGTGAACGCGCTGGCGCCAAACAGGCCATCCGCATTATCAGAAAGAATTTACGATGCCTTCTCTGAGTTTCTCGTTCAGAGTACGGTAGCTAATGAGCGTCACGGTCAGAACGCGGACGGACGGTACGGAGTGCCTGTGTTGTATTCTCCCAGTGCGCATGTGCGTCTTCCCTTGATTTGTTTACTGCGCAAGGTGGGTTATCTATTCCTAACGCACACAAATTGTTCCCCCGCTTCTCCCATGCTACCTGTACAAATTAAATAATTTTTATTGCAAATATTTTATGTTAAACGTGGTAAATCATCAATTTTTTACAGTATGTGTATTATACGTTTAATATATGTATAAATAAACTTATGTTCCAAGTTGGAATAAATTCTTAAAATACTCCTTTAATGAACGTCGTTTTTTTTCATGATTAAGTTATATATGCAGAGTGCTTAAAAATAAGCGACAACCATTAATTTTACTTCTTTGCGCTTTATTTAAGTATATTAATTTTAGGTTAAATGTTGAGCCAGGCGCTCCTAACGAGCAAGGTATAGGGCAGATACGATATATATTGTGCATTATTAACATTTTCTTGCAATGAAAATATAAAAAGTTTTTGGAAACGAATGTATTCACATTGCTGAGAAAAATACTAAACCTGTATGTGCGCCACACACCGAACAAGTTTGGGAAAATCCTGGCATTAATAATGCTTAAATTTATATTTTTATATAAAAAAGTAAGTTTTTGCGTAGAAGTAAAAACACTATTTTACGTACAAGTGGATCATTTTGCCGCTTCTAGAAATATGCCGCCAGAAGCGGTCGCCTTAGCCTTTAAAATATTACGGTTTTTTAACTTTACATTGACAATAGCTGTAGCTAAAAGTAACAAAGATGGATCTTGGGAAAAAGATGTATAAGTTATAGAGGTTTTAAGTTCATATTTGGTTTTATTTTTATTACGGACATTTATTTCACTAGCTTCTTCATTATTTTCTGAGTCCCGTGGTCTAGATGAATTATGAGAAGAGTCTTTATTTAAATTTAACTTATCAGGGTAAGTATTTAGTAAATTAATATTTAGAGCAGACTGACTCGTGTCATAAGTTAATTAAGGAATTGCACCCCAATTTTAAAAATTTTGAGAATTTTGATTTGTAAAATTTATATGTAAAGCCGTATGGTGTTTTTACAACAAATATTACATAAATTTATACTAATACACTGTGAAAATGCATTTTTTCCATGCACTTCGTATATCTCTGCTGAGCTGACTAAGAATAAAATGTATTTTTTCTTAATGGGGTAAGTTTAAAAATATATGTGAGTCGTTTGATTATGTTTATTTTGACTTTTAATTACAAATTTTTTATTGCCATACGGGTGTTTAGATCTTGCTGCGAGTGTCTCTAAAATTTTGCACTTCTTTTCCAAAAATTTAATGAATTCGTCCACAATTGGCACCTTTATATTTCTCTCATGTTCAAATAATTTTCTCGTGTTTAAGTCTAATTTCTGGAAAACATTTCAATTAATAAGAAATCCTATTGATCTGCAGCTATATTAAAGTTATTTAAACATTTAATTTGTCTGTTAATTTAAGATAAAAAGTTTCCTAAATTTTAAGAAATTATTTTTGTTAACGTAGGCACCTCTAACAAGTTTTTATATGAGCATTTACCATCCGAAATTTATTTGTATATCTCTTTTTTAAGATATTGTTACAGACTTTCAAAAATGTGTTTAGGTTAGAGAATTTTAGAGAGTTAGGATCATTTAATTTAGTTTGTTAATTTATTTAAATAATTTACCTTAATTCTTCCAAGTTCTTTCATCATTTTCGAAGGTTTCCGAAAACGCCCGAATTATCCATTAAGAACTTTTATGCCATCCTGTATTATGGAATTTTCGCGATATTTCTCGAAAATTCTAGATCATTCTTTACTTTTCCACCATACTATAAAAGGACGACGGGAAACCTCCGATTGATTAGTATAGATTCGACTTTTGTGCTGTAAACTTCGAGACATTGACAACTAAAGATTTCGTCGTTGTAACCATGCTGACGTTCGATTGTTAATAAAAGGTATAAAAACAAAGAGGTGTTTTTATATACGAGGTGATACGGAACAATATCTATAGTTACATTAAAATTAAAATCAGATAATTGTAAATTATCGATGGTTCTTGACACAAATAACTTTTTAATAATTCAATTTTTATACAGAACCTAAGGTTACACTATTTAAAATTAGAGTTGAAAAAAGACGTCCACTCTGTGAAATGATCATTAAATATAGGTAAATTAATTTCTGGCAGTTTAATTGAAGCACTTGACTTAGAATGATTTAAACTACATGTTAAATGTATAAAGATGCCTGATAAATCAGATATTTTCTGTTTAAAGTCCTATAAAATATCATAATATTATTATTTTCTTTCAAGTTAATTTCTTTTCTCTTAATCTGCACTGTCCGTGTCCAGATCAATGTTCTGTTTTAAACCTTTTCTGGTTTTCTTTTACTGATCCATCTATAATACTGATTTAAATTAAACTAGAATACCTACAACTAAATTACTAAAAAGACTAACAGCAAAAACACAAATTGCTTGACATTTGACCTACTATTTAAAGACTTTAAATTTTTTTATCTGGAGTGCCATCATCACTCAAAAATCATGCTTTACGTACTTTTAGAAAAATTCGAAATCAATTTTATCCCATAAAACTTTTATATTAGAGGCCTCTAAACATCATTTTTTAGGAGTAGCAAGTGAGGACGCAGCTTAAGAGCCTTCCACTAAAAAAGTTTAAAAATATAAAATCGATTTTGTGTTATTCTAATGTAAGTAAAGTAATTATGACACACTAGATTAAAAATTAAAATTTAGGAATAAAATAAAATTTGGTTTAAATTTGTTTTTAAAATATTGTATTTTAACAAAGAATGGTTAATAGAATCCCAAACCAAAAAAAAAAAAAAATAGGTGTTTCATTTAAAAATTAAAATTTAGGGTCATTTACGGTACAACCGTAAGTCGTAAAAGCTTATTGTATGCGGCCAATTTTTTTTTATTATTCTAACAACCCCTTCCAAGTTTCTGTATTGATAACGACGTAAACAATGACAACCAGAAAGTAATCTCGTCAAAATGGCGGCTGTCTCAAAAAAAAAAAAATTACCACGTTTTTTGACTTTTTAAATCTTTTACGGAATGGAAAAAATGAAATGTGGGGATGGGCCTAGTTCCATATGTAGACAAGTCTATAACGAAGACTAGCAAATAATTTCAAGTAAATCGGTCAAGTAGAACTGGAGATTGTGAACACCGTCTTAAAAAAGACAGTTTCGATTAAAACGCTTCTAGAAACTTCGTGTTAAGGTTATTGCAGTCCAAGTCATGATATTTTAGACCTACTTTTATTTAACTTGTCATTTCTGCTATATTGGACCTTCCTTCACTTTTAAAAAACTATTTTTCGCGTTTTTCTCTTCCAGTCCAATAGCTTTGATGCTCTGGATGCTCGTATCGCAGAGCGGTCAATCCGGAGGTTGTTCGATTAGTTAAGCCGGGTCAGTTTGGATGTCGCGTCAGCAAAATACTTATAACTCCAAAAATAATTTTAATTTTGGAATATCCTCTTAAAGGTATATTTTTAAATAGTTAAACTTTAAAAATAGGAAAAACAATAATAGATTTCTTTATTTAACTTCTACACCAAAATACCCCTTGAATCCAATGAGCTGTACAGGGTGAGCCAAATCGACACTTTTTTATATGAAACTCATTTTTCTGAGTGTTTTACAAAAACTGACTCCCATTTGCAAGGCTCAAATTTCAGGCCAAACTTACTGGCAAAAAACCGCAATTTGCTTTCTTGCGTTGGTTACTCGCTACAGCGTGTTTCTTACTTTCTTGCGTTTTTTAATCCTTAATAACTTTTTATTTTTAAAGATGTTTTATAATCTAAAAACATTTAACCAGCAAATTTTTATGCAGATGGCAGATATGATTTTATTTTTTTCTCTAAGGTATCGCATTTTTGACCTTTTTATTTATTTCTGAAAATTTTATATAGGTATTCTTTTAGTATTAAAATGTTTAAAAATTACCTTTTTAAAAATGTTTTACACTTCACATTTTTTCTTTTGTTTCAAAGATATACCTTATTTTGTCATCATCAAAAAGTTGTGTGATAAATTTAAAAACTTTTGATCCATGTTTAACTTTACAATACTCTTATGACATTTGTATTTTATTAACTGTAGTGACAAAAAACCGTTTTTATTAATAATTTAATAACGCAAATAAAAATAGGCCTTTTTTTCGCCCTTTCGGGGTCATCCCACCCAGGTCCGACGACCGTCCCCCTAGGTGGTGCACTGCAGCCTGAAGGCTTATTGTACCTTGACCCCTACTCCTTCCCATTCACACATCATTCACAACCAGAACTAACCAGAATAGGCCTTACAAGTAATTCTATTTTAAAGTAATCTAAATTATTCTGTTAATATTTTTTCCTAGAAACTTTTTAATTGGGTTTTATTAATACGTTAATAATTAATGAAACAAACAATTATTTTTACCTATGCAGGTAAGTAATAAAGTTAACCATGGAAAACAAATGAAAGCTTTCTGCTAAAAGGCTTAAATTTAGGTTGCGTCTGTTTTTCATGGCCATCTTTACCTTACCTAAATACAAAAAAAAGAATGCTTGTTTTTTACATAAAAATTACCGTAATAATAAAACCTGAATAAAAAGTTTCTTGGCCAAAATATTACCAAAATAAATTAGACTACCTTTAAAATTGGGTTATTCTTTACCCTTATTTGCGTTTTTAAATTATTATTAAAAATGGTTTCACGCCATTGCAGTCAATAAAATAAAAAATTATAAGAAGATTCTTTAAAATTACACTTATTACTTCTTTTATAGCCTAGTTTGTAGCCAATAGTAGTAACAAACAACAAAATATGCAATATGTGTCTTAAAAACATCTAAAAAAATATAAATTATAATACATTTTTGAAAAGCTATTTTTTAAAACATTTTTTTTACTGAAAAATATAGAGAGTGTCCCTTTCAAAAATAAATAAATTAGTCAAAAATGCGTAACCTTAGAAAAAAATCATATCTGTAATCTGCATAAAAAGTTGCTGCAAAAATGATTTTACAGAACTAAAAAATTTTTTTAAATAAAAAGGTATAAGCGATTTAAAAACATGCAAGAAATAAAAAAACACACTGTAGCGAGTAAACGACGCAAGATGACAAATTGCAGTTTTTACCAGTAAGTTTGACTTAAAATTTGAGCCTTGCAAATGGGGGAAAACATACGGAAACATGAGTTTCCTATTAAAAGCGTCGAATTTGGCCCACCCTGTACACACAACAAGTTACATAGTTTGTTGGCCGTTTTAAGCTGATATAGTCAAGTTGTCGTTTCCATATCATTCTTGCATCCACGTATTTTTAAATTTACTTGGTTAAAACCTAAAATGTGAATAAGCATGAAGAACTACTGGATCTGTCTACTGTCAACAGAATGGTTAAACTTTATTTTGGTAACCCGCAAAAAAATTTTGGTTAATATAGACTTTGTTGTATTATAATCAGTAAACCTTCTAAATTTAATGACTGTTATATTTAAGTAATATATTTTTTTAATGGCATAATTATTTACTTTTAAATTTATGCAATATATTTTTTGTTTAGTTGTTTTTCCCAAAATGCAAATCGGTAGATTTTTATTTTAAAGCAGACTGTATCTAAAAGATTGTTTTTTCGTAAAAATATTATAAAATTTATTAAATTTACGTTGCAGCAAAAGAGTTTGTTAAAGTTATTAAAAAATAGGTAGATTTATACTTATTTTAATTTTAACCCACAAAATATTTCTGCAAAATTTGTTCTTTTCCCAAATCCCCGTCAGATCGAAATACTGAATGGTGAGACCCAGTCTGTTAAAAATGTTGACAGACAAATTTTTCCTGTTTGCATGAAAAATAAAGATATTTATTTAGGCCCAATTTTATCTCCGATTTGGCCCTAGGATTTATGTGATCCATTTATTATGCGTATTGTTTTCCTATACGCTTTTATGTAAATCTAAAAATAAAACACTAAAATTATTTTTTTTACTTAAAGTAAAAGTTTTAAAAAAGATAACTTAGAAAAAGCAATTTTAATGTTTAATTAATTATTTTAAATTAAAAATAAACAAAAACTATAAAAATAAAAGCTAAAAGAGGTTTACCACTAGTTAAAATATCAATAAGAGAAAAATACTATCATAATGAAGAGGATTGGAAAAAGAGTTGTCATACCCCGGCCCAAAAAAAATGTACAAAAATGCGATTTGTGATGCGTTAAGTGACCGATCCGACCTGTCAAATTTTTATTTTTTTTGGTTTGGTCTTTTAAATACTAGTTGGCCTGCAAATTTAAGTCAATATCATACAAACGTCAACAAGTCATTCAACCAACCACAGCACTACTTTTTGGGATTTCTTCCAATTTTCTCTATGGGCATTACGTGAAATTACGCAACGCTTGATTGATTAAAATATATATTTGCCAAAAGCAACATTTGTTAAAAATGTTTTGCTAATAAAAATTTACCAGTTATGATAATTATAATAGATTTTTCAAACAAAACATTTGCAAAAACTAGAGGCCTTTTTTAAATTTGAAATCCCTTCAATTCGCATTATTGTTTTTTTTTGTCTCTGTTTTTAAATGCGATCTTCTGAGTACGGGACTTAAAAATGTGTAGTTATGCCTTGATGGCATTAGTTTTAATTTTTTTATCCACAAACTTACTAAAATAAAATGGACCTCTAAATAAAAAATGAGATGACCCCTTCATATTGACTGACATGTGGTGGCAATAAATAACATTTTAATGTTGCCACTTGACAAATTATACAAACACACGCAGTGTGTTTGTATAATTTCCAAGCAATTATAAATTTTTTTGTTACGTAATTTTGTAAAACAAATTAAAACAATTTATATTACTTTTTTGTTTTTCAAGTGGCAACAATAAAATGTTATTCACTTAACGGGAAATTACTTAAACTACGTATTACCACTAAAAACAGCCACTACATGTCAGCCATTAAGAAGGGGCCAGTTTTCTTTAAACAGCCCATAAATATTAGAACTCTATTTTATTTTGGTACGTTTGAGTTTTTATTTAAGCTTTGGCATTTTATTATTTAGCTAGTCGCGCAAAACTAATAAATACTAAAAAATACCAATAAAAATAAAACCCAAAAGTAGGAATAAATAAAACTACTTATTATTTTTTTTTACTGTGTTGGTGAACGATAAAATTGTTTATGTTCTTCAAAATGGATGACTAATATTTCTCTTTGACAAGGTTTAACAAAAGAACAAATGAAACAAAAACTTAATTTCTTGATACATAGTCATTTTTTATAGAAAACTTTTGCTTACAAAAAATATGATGCACAAGAGAAAAATTTGG
Source organism: Listronotus bonariensis (assembly GCA_014170235.1). Taxonomy (NCBI): domain Eukaryota; kingdom Metazoa; phylum Arthropoda; class Insecta; order Coleoptera; family Curculionidae; genus Listronotus; species Listronotus bonariensis. The sequence continues at coordinate 46,492 of JACEGR010001117.1, read as the reverse complement.
TTGTGGTTAGTTCTGTTTTTTTTTTTCAAAAGTTAACTAATTTTATTATTATTCTAATAAAAGAAAGTTATTTGAAATAAAAACTGTAGTAATAAAAATAATATTAAAAATTTGTTTCATAAAACTTTTTGACTCCCATGTAAAAGAAATAAAGTCATTGCTAATGTTTACATTTTAACCGTTTATGGAAGTCAAAATAAAGTTAAATTAAAATGTTGCTCAAAATAAAGATTGAAATTTTTTTTTCGAAATCTGTATAAAAAATTATTATTTTCTTTTCGTGAATAATTTTGTTTAAAAGAATAATAATAGGTGTTTTGTTAAGAATAACTGTATTTAAAAAATAAATTTAATTTGTTCCCTAATATTCAAGAAGTCATTGTATAGTAAGGAACAAACATTGTGTGGGTGTTGTCTTTTGACTGTATATTGAATACAGTTGAGATAGAAGTTGTTGCCAGCATGTGAAATGACGCAAAAATAATAATATGAACAAAATATCTTTTATTCTGTCCATAAAAGGTTTTGTAATATATAGAATAAAAAATCATTTTGTGGGTTTTAATTTAGCCGCTTCATCCACTTGCGTATGCCAACGTCACTTTCATTCCCTTATAAACTTGCGACGATTAGTTAAGTCATTTTGTAATATGTGAAAAATATCTTTAACTTTTTACTTTTTCTGGCCTCATTCTAAGTATAGCAAAGGCAGTCTATGTAATAAAACCTCAAAGAAATATAAAGTTTACTGTCACAAGTTTCGTCACAGGCCAGAGGCGCAAATTATAGTTTCTTGAACCCACCAGATCAGCAGAATTGCACTTATCGATGACCCAGCTAAAAATGCAACGTTAGCAATTAATAATATATAAATAGTAGGCTTGTAATAGATTTTAAGTTTAGTTTCAATTTATATTGTGTTCTGTTAATAATAAGTATATCTTGTGTAAAATTTAATAAAGGTCTTTTAAAAAGTACCTTGTACCTTTACAACCCTTAACTCGCAATTAGAGGGGGGCTCCAATATTAAGATTAGCGGTTAGCATGACATTTTTGAACACCATTTTCTTGAATATAATAATTAAGATAGGTATAGCATGTAGTACATGTATTGTATATACTTAAAATTTTATGTAAATTTCATTTTTAGAAAAATATAAAGGGTGTTTAATTTTAAATGGCGAATTTGGAAGCACCACCGGTTAAACCGAAAATGCTAAAACATTAAAAATTTGCATCTTATCCAAACAAAAATCCCACCAAAATTTTCAAACCTATTAACACTTCATAATTATTAAATTACAGGTTTGCAGTACTTTTGTGGGCACCCGGTACACTGTGTAAAATGATTTTTAAAGTACATTTGCTAACATTTTAATACATTTTGCTTCCGTTATTGATTGTACAGCAAAGTAAAGATTTTTATGTAAAAATTTTTTGTGCTTTTCACTGAGTGTTTTTGAAATGTTTAATTATTTTAATCAGGTGGTCAGTCAGTCAGTCAGTCTTAATGTACTAGATATATATTTTATCGTTAAAAAAATACAAGAAAAACATAGGGCGCTGGCAGGATGGCTATCAGGGGTTGCAAAAATTTAAAAAATGAGGAGCAAGGAAAGAAAATTTAAATAGCAAAAACAAAGTCGTTAACTAATACAACGACCGTTCTTTCATTTATTTTCCCATATTCAATTTTAACCATTTTCTTCCAAATTCTTTTTGAAGACACTATCAATGAAGAAAAGTACTTTTGTATTAGTTTTTTTTTACAAGAGTCTAGTGTAATTGGATCAAAAACTGAGGTTAAAGGGGCGATTCTACAGGGTGTAGCAGAATATTGTTTAAAAAAATAAGAATAGATTCTTAATAGGAAAATATATATATTTTTTATATAAACATGGGTCTGCAATGTCCTCGTCCTTAACATACAAGGTGTTAAATTAAATAAATGAAACAATATCTTAAAATTTATTTATCCAATTTTATTTTAACTTGACAAGATTATTAATGATACTGAGGGGGTAATTTATCACTAACTTAATTACATTCAGTAAGTCCAGTGGCGTCTCGAACGGCAACTGAAGGAATATTTGTAACAAAAATGGTGCACCAGTGACTATGCAAATTTGTGTAATATTTTTGTGTTGCTTTTAGATTACGGAAATAAAAATACATGTTTTGTGTCTTCGTTTTTTTTTTTCATATCTTGTTTAATAAACAAAGCATTGCGGAAAATATTTCCTTTAAAAATAAGATTTTGATTTTTTCAGTAGCATATTATTGAAAAATAATAAATACCTTTTTAAATAATGTTTACTTCCAGTCTTGTATATTTTTGTAGAATATTCAGTTTTTTGAAAAGTTTTTATATGTTGAGAACAAAAAATTGCGGACCCATGTTTATAAAAACAATTATTTATATTTTTAGATGAAAAATCTGCCCTTAGTTTTTTTTAACGACATTTTTATAGAATGCTCTATATGTTTTAAAAATATTTAAATTAACCTGTAAAAAAAATAATTTAAGGCAATTTATATTTTAATTTTTTTTTTATCTTTGGCAAACCACGAAGGCCTAAAGCCTAAATACTTTTTAAAAAAATTTAGTCCGAACTTTGAAAACATAAAAACTTATTTTCAAGGATTTAAATTGTAATCTTTTTTATGCTTTTAAAACAAATTTGCCTTTAATATCTAGTTTTAAAACCCCAAGGTATTTAAAAAAATAAAGTGATTTTTAGGAGTCTTTCAATTGTCAGATAAAAATAAGCGGATCGTTTTATAAGCCCAGAAAGCAAAAGAAAAACTCGTTAATAAACATAAAATCAAAATCCGAGAAAAGGCATTGTGCTTTTTTGTTTTTTAAAATTAAACATTTGTAAAACAGTTGTTTTTTCTTAAACTGGATCAAATTTACATTAGTAAAGCTACCGGATTACTGATTTTTTACATTAAAAAGAAATATTTGGTTTAGGCTAGAAAAACATAATTTTACTTTAAACTTTCTAACGCGGACACAATACTGCGTCATCAGTATACAGAGTGTAATTATATTAAAAATCTTTCCCTTTTATTTATCTTTGAAAGGTGATAATACACAGGTTATTTTTAGATTGGCACTTTTTTTTAGCACTGTATAAAATGCAAAAAAAAAAAACAGAACATTATTAAAATAAAACTACGTCCGAAAATGCATTCTTTCTGAGATACAGAGTCTAATTTTTTTAAGAATACCTTTTTATCATAACTTTCCTACCACCCTCAGATATTTTTACAAAATTTGGTACACTACTTTTGACCACTACATTACATTTTTTGCTGTAAAAAGTTTTAAAAAGTACTAGTGGCGTTGGAACATATATATTTAATATTGATTTTTTATGGAAAAATATAGTACCCTACTGCATTTCCTTTGAATTAATTTTGTTCTTAAAAATACATATTTACTTGGAAATTAATTTAATAATTTTGACTTGGTTTAGTTTAAAACAAATAAAAATCCCTTTTGATGCATGGCAAAATCGCTAAAATCTAATATAGGGTTTTGGCTGTGTAATAGCTTTCTAATTGCAACAACTTTTTATTGACATTAAAATTGTAGTAATATGAATATTTGACCTGACTTTTAATACAAATTAGACAACAACGAGTTTTACATACAAATACAAATCACCATATCAGATTTTAGCGATTTTGACATGCATTAAAATGGCTATTATTTTTTAAACAAAAACTGTTCATCGTAATGCGCAAAATATCATGGCACCAATATTACCCTTAAGTACATAAGTATTTTAAGAATTATATTGATTTCAAGAAAAACAAGGAGCGTATTTTTTTTAAGAAAATACAATACAAAAATTGTTAGAATGCTACGGGTGTTTTTATATTTAAAGTTTTACAAAAAAATGTAATATAATGGTCACGAAAAGTGTACCAAATTTTGTAAAATACCTAAAGTGGTAAAAGAGTTATGAAAAAAAAAACAGTTTTTTGCTTAAAATTTTATTACCCTGTATCTCGAAAAGCCAGCATTTTAGGACATCATTTTATTTGAAAATTTTTCTTATTTTCTTGCATTTTACACAGTGTTAAAGAAAATATCAACTTAAAAATAACCCCGTATAAGGATCGGGCAAAATTTGACAAATTACTTTTTGGCATTAAAAAAATATCGTCAGGTGGTCTAGTTCCAAAATTTCTTTTAAATAAAAAGGAAAGTCGCGTATCACTATTTTAGTTTTTGTTGTTCTAAAGTTACCAGCGTTTCAAGTTTAGTTTTAATTTGTAAATACAGTGCGGTATTTAAAACTCAATTTTTCTTAACTTTTAAATGGGACAATGTATCAAGAACAGATAAAATTCTAAATAAAAAGAGTATTACTTAAACTACTAATGGCATTAACTATTAAAGCCAAATTTTAAACGGTTCAAAATCAAAAAAGAAAGTAGCGCGTAGAGAAGAGAATTGAAGGGCTTTGAATACCCAGGTGTAACAAAACCTCGCATTCTATTAGAAAAAAGTTGCTAGTGTCCATTTGCCTCTAGGCCAAGTGACCGAAAATATTTGTATGCCTAAGAGTAATTAAAGTGAGAGGCTATTGCCCAAATTTGAATAGCCTTGATATATTTCCCATTCAGAAGAGCGGCTTTTAGAGTGTTGTGTCAACTTTGACTTATAGGATAAAATATCACATGGTTTAAGTCCTAGCTAAAGCAAATTCCGTGTTACACAAGAATTTGACAATATTCGTAATGTCATTCCTTACAATATTCCTGCCTATGATGTCACTAAACATTTTTTAATTTTTATCCGGCCTTTTTTACAATTTAAATTGGTTGTTTACTTATCAAATAAGGCGAAAACATAAAAATAATACGCTGTTTTATTATACTCTAAGTCTTTGGTTTTAATCTCATACTTGAAGAACTCCTAATCAAAACACAGTTTTTAATAAAACACAATTTAAAAAGTATCTCACAATTTTCACTCCACGTTTAATTATTTATGTTTGAAAAGTTTTTTAAGCAAAATTATATTATATTATAAATATTCAGATATGCCATATGGTAATTACATTTCCTTTAAAATTTATAAATAGAAAATGCGCAATAAAAATTGTAAGCCATTCTAAAAAAATTATTTCATCAAAAACTGTGTTTTGATTTGAAACTCCTCACTTATCGCTTTTTTATTATGCCCCCGCTTAACTCCATTTAACAACAACACAATGTCTTATTTATTAAAATTTAGGCTTTAGTTTTACACCTTTATTTTAGCTAATTCACGTTTATTGCTTAATTGACACCGGCACAAAGTTTATGGAGGGAAAATTTCTGTCAAAATTTCAAAGCTCGGTCGTCTAGATTTTATGTACTTTTTTAAAATTGTAAACAAATTATAGTAGTTAGGGATCCCTGACCATTTTCATTATTCATTACTACAAACTAATTTTTTTGTAAGTAGCTTCATTTTGATGAGACGACCTTTTTTTTCTTACAAACATTTTCGTTGGCGGTAGCATACAGAGAGAGCACGGATTAAATATGTTGATTGGGTGGCTGTCAAAAACCAGGATCACGTATATTTTAATTTGTAGGACAATGTGGGTGTTAAATTATATAATCATTATTTAATCAACAGAAGAAAAATCAGTTGGTTAGGAGTTATTTTTCATCATCGTTAACCATACATGTTGGTGGGAGGGGACTCTGATGAAATCTTACATTTTGTAGGACAAAAAAATGGTTTATCTAGATAAATATATTAAAAATTATCAGAGAAAATTTCTGTTAGTAATAAATGTTTCATATTTGTTAAAACAACACTTTTATTCCCTGCTATACCTATAAGTTACACACTCAAAAACAATTATAGTTAGTGAAACTATAATTGTCTTTGCTCACCACCATCGAAAGTTGCTTGTAAAGGAAAAAGTTGGGTGTCCCGTCAAAATAAAGCTACTCACGAAAAATTAGCTTATTAGTAATAAATGGCAAAAATGGTCCAGGAAAAATTTTAAACGTAACGTGGACCGCGCAGTTCTAGTAAATAAAATTCCCAAAAACTTTTTTCTTTTTTTCCATCTTAACCACGGATCGGATCGGATAACTTGTTTATTTAGCTTTAATTTGCCATTTTTTTAAAGATCTTTGAGATCGATTCCTATGGGAAGATCAAACTTTAAATCAAAAAGGATCTTCTTGTCTTTAACAATCAGTATCTCAACAACCGCTGATGGCACAAGAAACTTAAGGTATCTTTTGAAATCTCAAATAAATTTCCCACAAAAACCACACAGTTTTAGTTTAGTCAATCTTTCCATTTTTTTATAAATTTTATTTCATCAAACTTTCGGAAAAAATGACTTTAAATAATCATGATCTTGACAAAAATGCCGAAAAATATTTTTTTATGCATTTTTATTGATAAAAGTGTTTAAACTTATAAAAATAAAATTAAAAAATGTTAATTTTTTTATCTTTTAAATTTTTTGAATGGCTCCGATTTTGTTTTTATTTTTTTTTCTTGTTTTTTTATAAATGTTAAAACTTTTGTCAATAAAAATGCATAAAAATTTTTTTTTTTTTAATTTTGTTGAAGATCGTGATCAATCAAAGTCAAAATCGTTATTCTTTAATTCTTTTTTTTAAATGCTATCGAATCAACAAAAGAAACGGCTTAAGATAATTAAATTATAACTTTGTGGGGATTTTGTAGGCGTATTAAACTGTAAAAGGCACACTTAACAATATTTTTTTCGATGTTTTCAATTATAGCGTCTAATTTGCCCAAAAGCTACAACAATGTTTTTTTTTCTCTTGATATCTCAAGTAAATGTAAAGATTTTTTTTCAAAAGCCGTGAACCATTTTTGTAGGATATTTATTTGAGATTTTTAAATTTTCCTTAATTTTCTTGTTCAATTAGCGGTTGCTGAGATAATGATGGTTAAAGACTAAAACATCCTTTTTCATTCAAAGATTGATATTCCAGCAAGAAGTGGTTGTATCGAACTTTTTAAAAAGCAAAATAAAGCTAAATAAACAAATTATTTGATCCGTGTAGTGGTTAAGTTGGAAAAATTTCCAAGTTCGTAGATCAAAAAAAAAAATAAAGAAATAAAGAACCGAAAAAAATATTTTTCTCAGTGTTTATTAGGATTGCGCGGTAAACGGTTTTTATTTTTTTTATCGTAAGATCTCAAAACTAGAAACTTAACGCTTTAAAAACCTTTTTTTTATTTTAGTACCACTATTTATAAGCGAAATTTACTTGAAAACCTCAACAAATTTGGATTTTTTCTTGATAGATAGTAGATATTAGTTTTAAAACCTCTATATTATAAGTATATTTGTAACAAAGCGCCCGAGTATTAGATAAAAGTTTTAATAAGTCCTTAATACATGAATTAAAAGCAATAGAGTTTACGCTTTAGTGTATATACGGTATACTATACCCTATATGAATGCATTCTACTAACTTTCTCAGACCTTTACTTCGAAAATAGTTAATTTTACACAAAAATTCAAAACGCATTTTTTGTAGATAATCGCATGACAATTAATTTTTATAATAAGCTTTATTGACCTTTTCAAAATAGATCGCAGAATATTCGTAAAAACTGATCTTTGTGGCCTTTTGACCTCTACAACTTTTAAGCCCGCAAGATATCAATGTCGACCTTACAACTTAATAAAAAAAGCTATAATAAAGGTGTACACCAAAATTCAGTAACCTAGGAATTTTTCCGAAGATAAAACCTAATATAACTAGATTAGTAAACAAACAAGAATATATTTTATAAAATGGGTTTCTCTAGATTTTCTGGGCGTTTTTTTTTTAATTATAAACTATTATAATTTTACGTATCCTATGAACATTATTTAAGTTATTCCAAGTAATCATAGGAAAGCGCAGTGTAATAAATTTAGGTCTGGCACGTACGCGTAATGCTGCGTCCAGGCTTACAACAATTTGCCGCGCCGAATAGTGAGCCACGTAGCCCCACATAGCGCGAACGTGGATGTAAACGGAATTTACGTTGTTCCACGGGCTTGGGAAATAATTCCACCGTGATTCAGAGCTTGTCGGTTTTTTGCATTAAAAGAGCGCGCAAACAGATTGTTTTATTTGGACGGATGTTTGACGAATTGTCGCAAGTCTGGACTCAGCTTTATGCTGCGTTCAGACTTGCAACAATTCGCAGCTTCGAATAGCGCGCGACATAGCCCCACATAGCGCGAACGTGGACGTGAAACGGAATTTCCGTCTTTCCAAGGACTTGGAGAATAATTCCGCGGTGATTCAGAGCTTGTCGGTTTTTTGCATCAAAGGAGCGAGCAAATAGCTTGTTTTATTTGGACGGATGATTGGCGAACTATTGCAAGTCTGGACGCAGCTTTAGGTTACATTACTTTCAGTGCGAAACTTATTGTCAGGCGTAGGGCGTAGGGCGTGTGATGTGTTGATGCAAAAAGGACAGGACATTCTTATGCAATACTTATGCACAATCTTTAAAACATATGTAGCCTGGAGCTTCATACCCAAAATATGGTAAAAATTAAGGGTGTTCTACCTACCCAAGGTAAGCAAATCCCGAGACATAAGTCTAAGTCATATAGACCAATCAGTCTATCCTTTTTCTTGCTGAAAGCGCTGGAAAAAATAGTGGATAGATACATTAGAGAGAACACCCTCAAAGGAAATCCTCTGAACAAGGGCCAATACGCGTACCAACCAGGAATGTCTGTGGATCAAGTAATAGACGATCTAAACAGACTTCTGGCTAAGTCAATTGACGACAAGGAGGTGGCGTTGCCGACATTCTTGGACATATCAGGCGCGTTCAACAACGTACAAACTTTTTCACTTATAAACGCGCCAAGAAGCAAAGGTATCCCCGACACGGTCTGCAACTGGATCGAAGCCAGCCTGAGAAATAGGGTCATTAGATCCGGCGCAGTAAATGGAAGCTAAAGTGAGGAGGGGCTGCCCACCGGGGGCGTTTTATCACCATTATATTGGGCAGTCCTAGTAGATGAACTTCTTAACAAACTGACTGGTGAAAAGTACAACTGCCTTGGGTATGCGGATGACCTGGTCATTGTAATCAGTGGGGGTCATCTAGGATATATATCAGGCAGAATGCAGAACGCCGTAACATCTTTGATGAATGGTGCAAACAGGGAAAAATTTTAGTCAACCCTCATAAGACAATAACCGTCCCTTTCACAAAAAGAAATGCGCTGGAAGGATTACGACCTACCAACTACCCTTTTTCAAAATAGGTCAAATATTTAGGAGTCATCTTTGACCAGGGGACCACACCTAAGCAAAGTCACTCAGAAGGCAAAAATTGCCTTGGGTAGATGCCGAAGACTTTGCGGCAAACATTCGGGACTCAGTCCGAAGATGAACTTGTGGATGTACAAAATGGTTGTTAGACCAATGATAACCTACAAAGACGCTACAAAACACGGCAACAAGGCAATTAAAAAGTATACAAAGACTTGCTTATCTATGTATTACGGAGCCATGAAAACGACCCCTACTGCAGCTCTGGAAGTGCTGCCTGTTCTACCGCCACTTCAGGGTGAAGTGAAAGAGGTATAATACTGTCTCAACCAAGGCCAGAGTCCTATTATAAAACAGAAAAGGGCCATACAATAAAGATTCAAGAACCAAGAAGTCAACTCACTGTGTGAGATGCCTTCAGACAAAAAGGTACCAAGCTATTGGCTAAACAAAGGTTTTTAAACAATTTTACCAATTAGAAAGGACTGGGAGGCGGGCCCCTTACATTAAAGCTGACCTAATCTGGTATACATATAGCTCTAAAACGGACCAAAGAAGTCGGAGCAGGTATATATGAAGACAAACCGGGCGAAAATAAACATCGGTCTCGGACAACACCCTACAGTGTTTTAGGCGGAAATTGTAACCATAGAACAATGTGCTAGGAAAATGACCAGAAAAAGTTACATGGGTAAAACCATAGTAATTTATTAGGACAGTCAGAAAGCCATCAGGGCGGTCAAAGCTGGTGCAGGACTACCTAACCGCCCTGGAAGAGGTGGGTGCGTCCGACAAGCTTACTATTGCCTGGATACCAGGTGCCCTACTGTCGTATTACGTTATGCCAAGTAAGGTCAACTATTAGATCATGGATCATGACGAAATCCCAAGAATGGTGGATAAGAACACCAGAACAGCGTCAGGCATATAAATTCATAAAGGCATACTCGCCGATATTTACGAAAGGCTTCTAAATTACAACCGGAAGGCAGTTAGAATTATAGTGGGTCAGCTAACAGGTCATTGCAGACTAAATAAACACCTGGAAACAATAGGCCTGGCAAAAGAAAACCTATGCAAGTTCTGCCAGAAAAAAGAAGAAGCCGCTGAACACAACTGGTGCTACTGTGAAGCCCTTTGCCGTCTGCGGTTTGCAAGGCTGGGTGAGGAAAACCTAAAGCAGCAATATTTACCCAGCAGCCAGTTTCAAGCTTGTTGAGTCTGATTAAAAAGACCGGCTTGGATATGTGCTCTAACATAGGGATGGAGGATACACAAAAACCTAAGCAGGTTGCAGTGTTAGAGGATTACAATCCACCTTCCAGCTAATCTAATCTAATCTAAACTTTTAAAGTCAAGGAGTCAACTGGGCGTACATTTGGGATATTTTTTTAATGCTTATGCTTATAAGATTCTTTTAATTTTAAAAACGGTTAGTTTATTACATTTTAAATAGGAACCACTAATATCGTTATCTTTGTTACGACTTCCCCACACTTTTTGACCCATTAGATGTCATGATTAACTTGCTGTCATACTGCTTTTTAAAATATGAATTTAGAATTGGTTAGCTTCGCCCTTACTGCTTTAAACTTGTCTTGTAAATTTTGGGCTAAGAATATTTTCTGTCAATTCTAATGAAGATCTAAGGCAGTTTAACAGCAAGTCAATGATGGCATCTAATAGGTAAAAAAGTGTGTCAAAACAAATAAAGTATTTTCTGTAAAATGTATTTAAGCTTTCAGCAAACAGCGAGCGGCGACGGGTTACAAAGTCTACCCCATTTCGTTTTAAAAAATGACCATGAATTTTGTTCGTAGAATAGTTAGAAACTATTAAAAACCGTCAGAGACCTGCGCTTTTCGTTAAAAGCTTTCGTAGAGAAGAAATCCCAAACTGCTGATTAAAAACCCCTTGTTCGCAGACGTCAAATTTTTTGTTGTGAACTAGTTTCCAACCGTCAAATAAATCCGCTGATTTTAAAGAAATTTTTAGTTGGAGACATGCGCAATGAGAATTACTGCTGTTCTTTTAGATTTTACGTGTTTGTTTGTTCGTAGTTGTTTACAAATTCAACAGTTTAGCCAGTTTATTGTATTTTTAGTCTTTGGTTTCAGTAGTTATTTTATTTGTGGCTGCCTTTAAAACGTTTAATAAAGTAATTTTATAAAATTTTATTTAAAACTAAGCTGTTGTATCTGTGAAAAACTGTCCTAGAAATGATCCCTTCGGGGTTCATTTTCTTTAAAAACTGCATTTCACATCTTTTTAAAATTTTGGCTGGAAGGCGTATAAGCAGTTAGCATTTTTGACATGCCGTTCGCAAAGTTAAAAATGTTTAACTAATCAGAATGGTATTTTCAACCGAGCATGCGCATTAGATAATTGGAAATTAGTTGGAAATTTTGTTCTACGAACAAAAGTCATATTAGTATAGCATTTGTTGCGGTGTGTTAACAAAAGCTATTCTGTTTTAGTCATCGCGTCGTAACAATTTTCAACCAAAGTCTCTGCAAGTATTTTTTAAAAGTTTGTTATTGCTTTGTTTCTACGTATTTGTTTGCCACAAATGTTTAAAAAAGTAATAAGTAATATTGTGGAAAGTAACATTCACTAACTCCAATTTAAGGTAAAGAGTCAAGACGTATTTACAACTAAATTTCAGTGCAAATTAACCAAGGGAGAAACTTACCAGGAAAAATTTTATAAAATACTTTTCGTGGAACATTGACACTTATTGGATAGTGAGAAAACTGTTTAAATATTTAAGAATAATTTTTGGGACGCCTCCTCTGCATCAGATAACATTTTTTGGCATACAAGAAAAAAGTAACACCAGTGTTGTTTATTAGGGGTTAAGGGTAAATATTTAAATAAAAAGGTTACTTTACTGCATTTTTCTATAGTCTATTTTTTTGCAAGAGATAGTAATAAAAATGTCTCGGGACGGTTAGAAGGTTGTAAACCATAGGCGCACCAGTCTCTGTGCAAAGAACAGGTAGAAATATACCGAATTGCGTTAAATAAGGATTATAAATTTTATATATATTTTAGTATCTTTCCGTATGTGCAACTGAGTGGTTATAAATTGTTAGAGTATTGTTCAAAGTATTACAGTATTGTAAAAATGGCTTCTCCGCAGAAACGCGCATGTCTCGGCCATTTAACTGAAAAGCAGATTGTTAAAAACGTATTCGATTATACAGGGTGCGGCAGAATGGACTCCCACATTTGGATAGCAAATAAAAAGTCTACTATAAAATATGAAGCTAAACTTTTATTATTTTCAAAAAGAGCACACTTTAAGGTTTTTTTAACTATGTTATCAAAATTATATCGTGTAAGTGACGGCCGTTAGCAGCGACACACATGCGAAGGCGTTCCTAGAAGTTCCGCATCACTTTTATCACCATGTCTTGAGGAATAGCAGCAGTTTCATCTCGGATCGCTGTCTTGATTTAGGAAAGTCAAGAACCAGTTGCCCTTAAGTTAGCAACCTATTTAAAAATTGTTTTCCGGTCTGGAACAGAGGCATTCGGAGGCAGAAAGCGCGTACAAAATACTCTTTTCGACGCGGTGACACATTCGTCATTTTTGAATAATAGCTCAATAACAAATCCACGTTGGTCACCAGACCAAGACATAGCGCCTAGTAACAAACCTTATCAATCGCCCAAGCGAATGTGACCATCCCCACCAATGTCCAACTCCCATTACCGATGTTCTAGCCTGATGAAATGTGAGAGTCTATTCTGCCGCACCCTGTGTTAGAAATGATCAAAACTCTAATTTAAGTGTGGACGATTGTGTTCAAAAATGTGCGTTGATGACTGGGGTGGAAAAATCGACAATTTACAGAATTTTTAAACAAGAAAAAGAGGGAGGTATAATTCCACCAAAAAGCGATTGGCACAAGTGAAAGGTGAAGTAGCCAGAAATAATACTACGTTTAAACTAGTAGATATAAAAACAAATTCAAATTGCCATATCTAATGCTTCCCCAGAAAACTGGAAAAAATGTGTCGAACATGTATTATAAGTAGAAAATAAAATGTGGTCTTTGGATATAATAGTAGATACAACTGTTGAACCTCTAATTATTATACAAGTAGACTCATATATGACTCAAGTAGTGATAGTATGTCAGATATGGAAGAATGTGAATAACTAGATGTAGATTATGTAGCATATTTAATTAGGTATAGATTATATTTTAAATAATTATTTTTTGACTATGCATTTTTAATGTGTATTATTAAAATGGTTATTATTAACTATAATTATACCAACTGTACAATATTGATATACTATAAATTTTAAAATATTTTTTTACACATATAAAAGAAACAAGATTTTCATTTTACCTAAACTGTAAAAAGGGTAAGTTCCCAAAAATAAACTCAAGCGCACCGCCACTGTCAAGGTTTTTATCACATTATTCCCACGTAAATACAGGTAAACATCTGTTATTCCTTTGTATTTAACCCAAGAGGTTGACGAATATTAGAACGGGGTCTGCCGGCCTAAAATTATAATGCCTTATCAGTACATTCCAGGTAGAATTGAAGAAAAATATTTATACTGGACTAACACAGAAAGCGAATTGCCATAAAATTAAATGATTTATTACTCTCTCTTGCAACGAAACAAGGTATAACATAAAAATATTTTTTTAAAATTCCCATTTAGATTGGAACAAATTTGATCTCTTGACTTTTTTAATTTCGATCTAATAATAAATTAGAGCAATAGAGGTGAAAAGTCACCTTTGTTATTTATGCTTTAATTAGATATGGATTTAACCATGCCAAGAAATTGTTTCTATTTATTTACGTAAAATCCGTACATCAAATAAAAAAAATCAAAAGATTAAATTTGTTTAAAACTAAATAAATTTTGTAAAAAAATATTATAATTTTAACAAAATGCATTAACGAGCCATTTTTTTATAAACATTATTTAATTTAAAAATATCTAAATTTGTATGAAAGTTTTCACATTCCGTAGTTTAAAAACTAAAACGTTTAGGACATTATGTTTATATAAAGTTTATTTTCTTATTTTTCGTTGTAAAATTACCGCCTAAAGTTTGTCGGTAAAGTTAGTGGACACGTTATATAAAATATTTACATTAAAATATAGTGATTTAAAAACTTAGTAAAAAGAGTTGTGTCATACCTTTAGCTTTATTGTTCTGGAAAAACTATAGATATACAGAGTGTTTTATTTAGTCATGCTAGGCCAAAGTTGGTTTTTTAAAATTTAGAATTTATGGGGTATTCAAAAATATTTTGTATGGGGTAAAATGCATCTCAATGCAACATTTCTTAGGAATAATTATAATTTTTAGTACTTTTAATGGTAGTATGTTAAAACTTAATAAACCTACTCCTGACATAATTATTAAAGGTAATGAATAACTTATGTCATTTATTGGTTGGAATATTAATATTCTTAATTTGTCAAAATTTTAACGGTTTTTATATTAGCTTTTTTAGAGTATTTTCGTATCAAAAATTATATTCTTTTAAATAAATTATTTTGAAAACAGTTGCATGGGGATGAATTTCACCTATACTAAATATTTTCAGAATGTATCGCAGAATCAAAATTTAAAAATGTTCAGAGTAACAAAAAAAACGATAACGAAATTAAAATACCCTATATATCTATAGTTTTTGCGTTACAATAGTGCTGAACGTTTTAAACAACATTTATTGAAAACTATACAGTGTGTTCTAGGATAGGTGTTACTAGTGGATAAATGGACCAAACATTTTGGAATTCCATAATTTTGTTTCACATGGTCCAAAACAAAATTTTACTCCGATTGATAATATACAGGGCGAGTTGTAACTAAAAACATTAAAAATGACCAAGAGTAAAGTACCTTTCTTTTTTAAAATAGGACAAAATTGTATAAGTAAATGCTGTATAGAATTAAATTTTATGTCAAAATTTAAAGTTAAAGAATTAATGTAAAAAAAAATATTTTACATTATGCATTACCAGTTTTTAAAATACTTGGCTTAAGGCATCGAATTTTTGCTCTGTATAATACCAATTGGAATAAAATTTTGTATTTATTAGTTTCGAACCATGCAACCAGTTTTCCCATAATTTTGTTTTAAAGTAAACATTTTTGGTCGATTTGTCCTCTTGGATACGTATCCTGGGACACACTATATGCCTTACCCTTACGTTACTTTCCTAACACACTATCTTTGAATGACTAAAACCGTATAGATGTTTTTTTAAAGAATAACCTTCAATTTAACTTACTAACACTATACCAATATGGTCAATTTTTAAACCGAAGTTTTGTAACTGTTTTTGGCAAACAAAACTACTCGACTTTAGTCACCGTTCTGACTGAACTGGTATAGACTTTATAAAATCGCATTCTGGGACACACTGTATGACCAACGTGCGCTCTTATCAAAGAAGTCATTAGACTGTTTCTTTACATTATAATCATTATATAAGTAGTTCTTAAGACTTTTTGTACTCGCTTAATTTTTGATATTTATGCTGTTTGTTAGTCAGTAAGTTAAGTCGCTCTTCACGAATTTTAAGAATTCGACCTTCAGTAAATATATATTTTTTAACGTTTGCAAGTTGAATTATTTACCTATATAACACCTACCATTTTTAGCAATATATAAATAAAAAGAATTGCTTACAAAGAAAGCCGTATTTTTTTAACATTACTGCCCAATTTTACAATATATGTTTACCATCCCTTTTGGGTTAACTATTATGACAACACCAATGAAATATCGGTATTTCGCTGTTTCTATGGTAAAAACCTTGGTTAGTGTTAACTAAATATTGTAAAACTAGTAGTAAATTAAGTAAGATGTTAATTCTGGTAAGCTTTTCCTGTCTTACTGAAAATAAAAGTTGTAATTTCACATTACAATAAGAAATTAAAATATTTACCCACCCAGTATATCATATTTTATTATACAAAAACCCCTACATAAATCTATATTTTATAATTAAATAATTTTTGTACCCATAAAATATTTACCATATTTGGTCAAAAAACAACATATTTCCAATAAAACCTAAAAATAAACCTTAACCTTTCAAGAATTCATATAAAAACTGGCCGCCAAAGCAAGCATTATCTGTCTCACTCGGAGATAATTTTTATAAACTCTTCCCTCTCATGGTGTTCAAAATAAAACTTATAATTTGCGAAACCAAGGTCAGATCTCTGGTCCTACGTTCGATAGTCTTCGGATTAAACCGAACGATACAAGCAGCGAGGGGTAGCCGCGCCGACGTACACAGCGGCAGTGTGTCTTAAGAATTTGAGTGCACCACAAGCTCTATTTTAATTTTTTCTGACCAATTTTGGTCTTCTCTTTTAATTGCATAAAGTTGCAAATTACTCTAACCAAATAAATAAATTTTTTTGGTTTTCTCTCTGAATTTGCATTACTGCAAATTAAAAACTCCAATCAAAAAAATAAGTATTTGATCTTCTCTCTTAAGTTACAGTGTGGCAAAATTTATGAATTACATAAAAACCATAAGGTGTACTTCATTTTCCAAAACTCTTAAGTGAAAAGTAAAATAAATAACAAGTTTTTTTTTAAATGCGAAAAGTGACAAATAGTTACCTATAAAGAAATAAAGGAAAAGGAAGCTTCGTTTACCCTGGTTTTGTACTCTTAAGTTTATAAAATAATTTATACACTGCTCAAAAACTGTAAGTACTCTTTAATTAAATTGAAATCACTGTTTTTGACAATTCTTTCCTGTTTTATAAAATCAATACCTGATCTCTAAAATTTAGTGATGCTAAATTTTTAAACAAAATGAAATTTAAATAATTTCTGTGGACTAACTCAGTCGTTTTAAATCAAAGTGCTTGCGCTAGAAAAAGGCAAAAGTAAACAAACGTTTAATTTTAGTCATTTTCTAGTTTAGATTAGAAACATTTGTGTTTTTTTTTTTCGTAATAATTGTAGAATTTATTTTAGATAAATTACTAGTTTTTTAAGAACTTATTAATAATTGTAATTAATATTTAAAGAAAATCATTTCACCTTTTGTCAGGTAACTAGTAGTTAGTAAGTACCCAATATGTACCCTCATTTTTTTGTGTAAAAATAAATTGTTTTTAGTTCTGGATAAGTGTCAGATTTTGTAGGTTTTATTGTGAATCCTACCACCCTTTTTGAATTATTCCATATATCGCAGATGATTAGCTAGCAGTAACGGTTAGCCCTCAGTTGTGCTTTATGCTTGACATAGATTCAAGTGAAAACGCTACAAAATGGTCCTTTGAGCCGGATCACATTAAGCGCTCAAAATTTGACACATTTTAGCACACATTTTGACATATTATATTTTTAAACTTTTATTGTTTTTCCCTCTACTTACCTTGTACTCTAACATTTGTATATTATTTCAAAATTTATACGAAAATATTTTAAAAGCAAAGTTTAAAAATGAGTCTTGAAACTCTTACAAAAAAAGAAGTACCCAAAAAGATATATTACTAGAATTATAGTAGCTCAAATTTTTGATACTTCAACAAATGCAACTGATTTTAAAACTCTCTTAGATAAATTAGAACAGTATTTTGATAATTATAATTCACTACAAGATGAAATAGAAGGGCTTCTTGTTGAGGCAAACATTGATGATACTGTGGATATACTAATAATTGAAGACAAGTATTATAAATACTCAACTTTACTCAAAGATAAAATAACAGAGTTAAAGCTTTCAAATAGTTCCTATGGCCCAGCTGCTTCACAGCAACCCTCACCTCCTCGAACCAATACAAATTTACCTCAAATAAACATAAAAACTGGGGATGCATCTGAATGGACTACTTTCAGTCAACTTTTTGAAACTCTTATAATTAAAAATACAAACTTATCAAATATTGAAAGATTTATTAACTTAAAATCATATTTAAGAGAAGAACCTCTAAAATTAATTGATTATATCCCAGTAACTGAACAAAACTTTAACTCCGCTTTCGACATTTTGAAAAAACGATATGAAAATAAGTTTTCTGTAATAAATACTCACTTGGTTTTCCTTTTGGAAGGTACCCCGAGTAGCCAAGTCTAGTGTAACAGCGATGCGCGAATTTATTGTTAATTGTAAAAGAATATCACAATCTTTACGTAATCTACAAGACAGCTGTCAAGACTTATTTGAATTTATTTTAATCTATTTATTAGGAAAGAAAATTGATTTTACAACAAAAAAGGCATTTTAATCGGGACGCGATCAAAATGTTTTACCAACTCTCGACGAATTTTTAGAATTTCTTGATAGGCAATGTGTAATTACGGAAAATTTAACAAGTCAAGAAATGACTTCCACTCAAAAAACTACAAGGGTAAACAAACCTTCTCTTCACTCTTACTCTGATCAAAATCACACAAGTAAACCATGTTTATACTGTAAAGAACCCACGCACTCAATTTATACTTGCTTTAAATTTAAAAATTTGCAACTTCACGTTAAAAAAGATTTTGTTAACAATAAAAACTTTGTTATAATCGTCTCGGCTTTTCACATTCATATAATGAATGTACCTCTAAATGTTGCTCTATTTGTCTCAAAAAACATCACACTTTTTTACATAACTCACAACAACCCCGAAATCAAAATCCAGGTCAACCCCCAAATAAAAAAATCAAGGTCAAAACAGACCTGGTTTACCTTCTAATGTTCGAGAAACCAATAACTCAACTTCACAAAACCCCAGACAACAAAACTCTCAAAATAATAATAACACTAACTTGCGAAATAATACACACACAACTTCTCAAAATAATACTCAAAGCTTAACCCCTATAACAAATAATAACAATCCCTCCAATGAATCACATACTGTTTCTGCTCTCTCTACGAAAGGTACTCAACTCACTCCTTCGACAATCGTGTTAAAAACAAAGTTCTTTCTTGCTCAAATGGCAGCAAATCTTTCTGGTCCTTTGCGAAAAACATAAGTAGGAATTTTTATACCAGTTCTTTCTCACCACTAACTTTGGGAGATGAAATTATTTCTACCGCTAAAGGAAAGGCAGAACTATTTGCCAAACAATTTGCTGCCAATTCAACCCTTGACCCTCCCGTAAATCATCCAATTCCAGCTGTTACCCCAGTTCCTCATAAAATGCCCGATATTATTTTTAAAGTAAAACACATTAAGCGTATCCTTTTTTCTCTTAACACCAAGAAATCGTCTGGGCTGGATGGCATACCAGCAATCGTTTTAAAAAAATGTGCTCCAGAACTTGCACCAATCTTAACTCGGCTCTTTCGAATTTCTTACGACACAGGTATCTTTCCAGAGAGCTGGAAAGCTGCACGTGTTCAACCTATTCCCAAGAAAGGATCTAAATCCCTTCCATCTAACTATAGACCAATTTCAATTAATTCTCTCAGTTCTTTGTGAAGTAATGGAAAAATTAATTAATTCTCAAATTCTTAAGTACTTAGAAACACACAAAATTTTGCATGACAGGCAGTATGGATTTCGCCACAAAAGATCTACAGCAGATCTTCTTTCCTCCGTAACACACTGTTGGAATAAGTCTCTTGAGTTTCTAGGTGAGTCCCAGATCGTTGCTCTTGATATATCCAAAGCTTTTGACCAGGCCTGGCATACCGCACTTCTTAATAAACTACCCTCCTATGGTCTTTCAACTAAACTCTGTACTTGGCTCTCTAGTTATCTATCTAATCGACGTATATCAGTTATTGTGGACGGCCATTCTTCACGCTTTCACCAAGTAAATGCTGGAGTCCCTCAGGGCTCAGTTCTGGCACCAACATTGTTTCTTCTTCACATCAACGACCTTCTCTCGTCCACAACTAATTCCATTCATAGTTTCGCCGACGATAGTACCCTTCACTCCAGTTTTCAGGTTCCTAAACCCATGATGCCTGACTTGGAAAACAAACGCAGAGCGACGCAGATATCTCTTTCTTAGTTTAATATTGGATTGGGGCGCCAAAAATCTCGTCCATTTTAATGCATCCAAAACACAATCATGTTCCTTGTCGCGAAAAGAGTCATCAAATAGTCATCCTCTACTTATGAGCGGCCAAGTTTTACAGAGCAAACACACCTTCAATCTTGTGGGCGTCACATTTGAAAGTAACCTTAACTGGCATAAACACATTGTATCTATAGCCACGGCAGCTTCAAAAAAGCTTGGATTTCTCTTTCGAGCCAAAAAGTATTTTTTCGCTTCTAATTTATACACTTTATATGTGTCCCAAATCCGACCTATCTTGGAATATTGTTCCCATATCTGGGGCATGGCGTCCCATACAACCCTAAGCACTCTTGATTCTATTCAATAAAGAGCTATTCGACTCATTAATGTTCCTTCACTTACAGAAAGGCTTCCCTCTCTTGCCCATCGTCGGGCTGTGGGGATTTATCGCTTTTTTATAGGTACTTCCATGGCTTCTGCTCTGAAGAATTGTCCAGTATAGTTCATCCACTCACGGTTCCCAACAGAGAAGTTCGTGGTTCCGCGCGTATGCATCCCTATACGGTCCAACTGGACAGGCCCCGAACTTCTCACTTTGTTCGTTCTTTTATCCCTAGAGTTTCTAGATTGTGGAACCTGCTGCCCGCGGAGGTCTTTTCTTCCCCACCAAATCTTCAAGTTTTAAGTCCCGTGTTAACAAACTCCCTCTTACCTCGCTTAAGCCACCAACGGTACGTTAGTATTTAGGCTTTAAGCCTTCGTGGTTTGTCCAAAGGTAGAAAAAAGTCCTACGTTCAACAGCTTGTGTAACTTTATATGACTTTCACAATAACCCTGTCTCGGTAAAGGCCATTTAGGATAATGGATCGCAAAATTCTTTCATAACTGGAAAACTTGCACAAAAATTAAACTATCGTCCGTATTTTCACAATACTAATATTTCTGGAATTGGTTTAAGTAAACAAGCCTCAAGAAAAATGGTAAATATTACTATTTATTCTCAACATTATGGACATAAACAGTTTAATGCTTCATGTGTGATACTTCCCCAGATAACTTGCGCATTACCCCACGTTCCCATAAATGCTCACTCATGGAATATTCCAAGCGATATTGTACTTGCGAATCCCCAATTCGCCGAACCATCTGAAATCAACTTACTGATTGGTTCTGATCTTTTCTATCAACTCTTAGCTCGTGGCCTAATACACTTAGGCAAAAATCTCCCCACACTTATCAATACCCATTTAGGTTGAGTGATAGGTGGAAAGTACCCCTCAAGTTCACACTCAAATAAACAACACTCGTACATTACTATGACACAAAACTTACAAGACAATGTATCACTCTTCGCACAATGCTATGATCCTCTTGGCTTCTTAGCTCCAGTCATAGTTATAGGAAAACTCATCATGCAAAAACTTTGGTCCTTAAAAATTAACTGGGACACACCTTTAACTGATGATGCAATCTTGCAAGAATGGAAAAAGTTTATATCAAATCTTTCTCTCTTACAAAATTAAAAAATACCTCGTTATCTTTTCCTTGATAAACCAATAGTCGACATTCAAATACATGGCTTTGCAGACGCAAGCATGAAAGCATACTCAGCTTGTGTTTATCTACGAACAGTATATTCTGATAATTCAGTCTCTTCATTTATAATTTCATCAAAAGCCAGAGTTGCACCTTTAAAAACAGTTACCTTACCTCGACATGAACTTTGTGCCATGCTTCTATTTCCTTAACTTCTTAATAAACTTTTATTAATTTATGAACAAAGAATTACCCTAAATTCAGTTAATCTGTGGACAGATTCCCAACTCGCTCTGTGCTGGGTGCGCAGTGACCCATCTTGATGGAGTGTCTTTGTCTCTAGTCGTATTGCACAAATTCAAACATTAACTGCTGACAAGTGCACATGGCGTCACGTAAATTCAGCTAACAATTCTGCTGACTTAATATCCAGAGGTGTGACTATAGCTGATATCCTTGACTCAAAATTATGGTGGCATAGCCTCAATTTTCTTCTTGACCCTAAACTTGACCTTTCAAAATACGACTCGACTCCCACTGTAACGGAATCACCCGAATTAAAGAAAAATATATCTCAGATCTCTACAATGTTTATTTCAACTGAAAACACTCAAAATGTTTCTTGTTCTCGTATTGCTTCCTGCAATCAAGCATCTCAAAACTCAGTCAAACATGACATTTCTTGCACAGCTTTTTTCTTAAATTACTCTAAATTTTCAAAAGAGTGATTGCATACATTTTTAGATTTTTTAATAACTTAAAAAATAAAAATATATATCTGGCCCTCTCTCAGTAAAACAATTAGACTCTTCTCGAATTTGTATATAAAAACTTATTCAATCTCAATACTTCTCAAGGGAAGCTTCTCAATTAAAAAACGAAAAATTAATTTCTGATAAGGCTCTTAGAAAGCTGAATCTTTTCATTGATAAAAATTATTTGATACGTGTAGGGAGTAGATTGGCAAGCGCTAATATACCTTTCGATCATAAAAATCCAGTTTTACTACCATCTAAAAATCATGTCGTAGAAATGATGTTAGAACAAGAACACTTAAGATTTGGCCATGCTGGGGCTCAAAATGTACTTTCAAATTTTAAACTTACATACTGGCCTTTAAATGGCCTTCGCACCATTAAACGAATCATACACAATTGTATTACTTGCTTTCGCTTCACTGCTCAGCCTTTAGAATAGCTGATGGCTGATTTACCTCAAATATAAACCCTATAAAGCAATTTCTTTCTACAACTGAAATAGAATTTAAATTCATACCTCCCAGAAGTCCGCATTGGGGTGGAATCTGGGAGGCCGCGGTTAAAAGTGCTAAATATCACATACACAGGTTAATAGGAGAAACAAAACTCACTTTTGAAGAATTTTATACTGTTTTAGTCCAAATAGAGGCTATATTGAATTCAAGACCACTTTGTGCAATTTCAAACGACCCTAATGATTATTAAGTTTTAACTCCTGGTCACTTTTTGATGGGGACCAGTCTTACAGCACATCCTGAAAAGGATGTTACTTAACTTTGTTATTTTCCTGTCACTAATTTGTGAAGTGAACAACAAAGAAAGTATTTTGAAGAGGAGTTTTCCTTCTTGCCCCCTTCTGCAAAGATAGAAAATTACTCAGGGCGTGTAAATGGTTCGGGCATGAGCTGGTACTTTGATTATAGTTCTCTGAAAAGACCTTAAATTCTAACAGGTAGCAGGTGCAAAATAAAAGTTGGAAAGTTCAACAAAATCGATCTATTGTACAATATTTACAAGAGTTTTTTTTTTACAAATTTGATTTAATTTACAATATTCTCCTTATAATAAAAAAATTTATAGAAAGTTTAACTTAATCAGTTTAATGAGTTTAAAGTTTAACAAATCAGTTTAATGAAATTTTGTGAACCAGAATGAAAAATTGAAACGTGAAAAAATTATTTAAATTGAGATTAATTTAAACTCGGATTGGAATTGAAATTGAAAAAATTAGGAAGTAATTTTTATTGAACCCTTTGGTGACAATATCCACACTTTAAAGGTGAATATACCTTCTGTCCACTTTATTCAAGCGGCGATGCTAAGAATTTGCTCTGTATGTAAAGAGCTGGGACGGTCGTCCTCAATAAGAGGAACTGGGGAAGTTGATGACACGTCACCACTCCCTCTGATGGTCCCACGTGATATTTCACAAGCATGAAAAAAAACGGCTACAAGGCAGTTACAATGTCACCAAAGTCTATTTAAATACTTTGAGCCTAGGTAAGGTTGGTTTTCAATTTTTTCGAAGAAAACCGAAAACAGGGAAATTTGCAATTTAAGCAGCTTCCTGCAAATAAAATACACTTTCTTTTTACATCAATTGCAAAAATAAAGTTAAATAACTCTACCAATCACTCGTCAAGGCTATTCTGCGAGCAGAAAAATAAAACAAACTCCTACGAGCATCGGTAAGTGCAAAGATTGTTTGCGTTTTCTCTTCAAAGAGAAGAAACAAAGATAAAATTAAGGTAAGGTAATTTGAAAAACTACACGAGCAATGTAGTATTCAAAGGTAGAGGTGAATTTGTTGCAATTTGGGTGTCCCCTTTTTAAAATAAATAACCAAAGACCATATCAAGGTGTCCCCAATTTATTATGAATCTCTACTTAGAAAAATAGCTAATCTTACCCCAAAACAACTAAATTATCTCCTCACGTGTGAGATTTTATGTTTTTGGTAGGTAAAATAAAAATTACTAGAACATAAGAGCCCCACTAAGTTTAAATGGGTTAGTGGTCACACATTTAAAATAAAACCTGGAATATGCAATTAATAAGTATACATATCCGACTAACTAAAAAACGTGACCTCACCTTACAAATGGCCGTTATAGGTTAAGAATAATTACAGACACCTTTCCTTTGAACAAATTTCACCTAATGAAGTCTAAATTTTCATTTAAAACAATCCTAAGGGTTTAATGCCTATCCTCAGACATAAATCAATGCATAATAAATAAAAATTAGACGAAAGGCAGAAATCAAAGAAAATTCTAAATAAACTGTTAAAATTAAAACTCAAGATGGTGTCTTTACAAGAAGTATCACGAAAATTTGTCCTCTACCTAAACAGGATACCCCTGAGTTATTTTCAGAAAAATGACTTTTAATTATGTTAACTTCATTCGTCGTTTCTCCAACTTGTCATATATATACATTGTATATCTTTCATACTTTTTGTTTACTTCGTTGTTCTCGTTTTAAAGCTATAACGCTTTAAAGAGGGCCAATATATTGTAATTTTACATTACAACAAGAAATTAAAATATTTACACACCTAGTATATCATATTTTATTATACAAAAACCCCTACATAAATCTATATTTTTAAATTAAATAATTTTTGTACCCATAAAATATTTACCATATTTGGTCAAAAAACAACAAAATTCCAATAAAACCTAAAAATAAACCTTAACGTTCTAAGAATTCATATAAAAAGCTTGCCGCCAAAGCAAGCATTATCTGTCTCACTCGGAGATAATTTGTAAAAACTCTTCCCTGTCATGGTGTTCAAAATAAAACTTATAATTTACGAAACCAAGGTCAGATATCTGGTCCTACGTTCGACAGTCTTCGGATTATGCCGAACGATAAAAGCAGCGAGGGGTTGCCGCACCGACGTACACAGCGGCAGCGTGTCTTAAAAATTTGAGTGCACCACAAGCTCTGTTTTAATTTTCTCTAAATATTTACGATATCGTAATTCACTCTATTGACCACAGTGTCAATTTAATATTTCGGCCAAAAATTAAGAAACTAATTTTGGTCTTCTCTTTTAATTGCATAAAGTTGCAAATTACTCTAACCAAATAAATATTTTTTTTGGTTTTCTCTCTGAATTTGCATTACTGCAAATTAAAAACTCCGATCAAAGGAAAATAAGTATTTGATCTTCTCTCTTAAGCTACATAGTGTGGCAAAAATGAATTACACAAAAACCAAAAGGTGTACTTCATTTTCCAAAACTCTTAAGTAAAAAGTGAAATAAATAACAAGTTTTTTTTTAATACGAAAAGTGACAAATTGTTATGAAGAAATAAAGGAAAAGGAAGCTCGTTTACCCTGGTTTTGTACTCTTAAGTTTATATAATAATTTATACACTGCTCAAAAAACTTTATAAAATCAATACCTGATCTCTAAAATTTAGTGATGCTAAATTTTTAAACAAAGTGAAATTTAAATAATTTCTGTGGACTAACTCAGTCTTTTCAGGGAAAAGTGCTTGCGCTAGAAAAAGGCAGAAGTAAACAAACGTTTAATTTTAGTCATTTTCTAGTTTAGATTAAAAACATTTGTATTTTTTTCGTAATAATTGTAAAATTTATTTTAGATAAATTACTAGTTTTTTAAGAACTTATTAATAATTTTAAATGATATTTAAAGAAAATCATTGCACCTTTTGTCAGGTAGTAGTTAGTAAGTACCCAATATGCACCCTCATTTTTTTTCCGTGGAAAATAAATTGTTTTTAGTTCTGGATAAGTGTCAGATTTTGTAGGTTTTATTGTGAATCCTACCACCCTTTTGGAGTATTCTATATATCGCAGATGATTAGCTAGCAGTTACGGTTAGCCCTCAGTTGTGCTTTATGCTTAACATAGATTCAAGTGAAAACGCTACTTAAATATAAAATAGTAAATTAGAGTAAAAGGTTTCTACACGGGTCTTTTTGCTTTTCGAAATTAGGAAACCATCCGAAATTAGGTGTCTTTCCTATACACAATACTTATGATGACGCATAAAGCATACTGCATGAGCAATGATATATCGGCCAGTAATGCAATAACAAAACAAGCGCTATTAATCACCCATATTAACATGCCGGTATTTAGTTAGACCGTCTCTTTTCCTCACATTGCCTATGTGTTATGGTATTTAACTAAATCGGTATACACTAAAGTAACTAAACATCCGCTGATTTAAAACATGTAGAACACCTGAGTATGTCAATTATACTGCATGGCTCCGAGAAAATACAAAGGATGGCGAAAATGTATGTATGTATATACCGATTGAGCTTAATATCATAACACTTAAGCAATGTGAGGAAAAGAGACAATCTAACTAAAACCCGGCATGTAAACATACGTGACTAATAGTGCTTGTTTTGTTATTCTATTACTGGCCGATATAGCAAAACCTATTGCTCATACAGTATCCGTACAGTGTGGTTTTTGGTTGCTGTTATAGGGTATAAGCTAAACGCTATAGAGGTAAAAATGAAAATAACAAATATATGTGTACCGTTTTTTCAGTCTTAAGTTTAATATCGCTAGGCTAAATCTCGGCTACAATACCCAGCAGAAGCGGTGAGTAAAGAGTGTCAAATCTCTGTACTGGTGGCTGGTACTGGTTATGATATTTTGTGGTCAACAGCGTTTTAATACCAGTTACATATATTTCAAACGTTCCACTAATAATATTTGTACAGTTGAATCGAGAAACGGTAGGGGCTTTTTAAGGATTTAACCATTCAAATTATTTTATTCATACTAAAAATAAAAGAGAAAAAGTTTGTAATTTTAATTGTTTGTGTGTTTGTAAAGCCCTGTCTAGACCTACATATATTTGCCCGCAAACATAAAAACATTTGTATAAAATCTGTATAAAAGTTGTTTGAATGTGGTAGACAATGATTCTTCATGAATGATACTATAAGAATTTTGGACTTCCATTATCTTTGTCTTTATTTTATCTATTTAAACAACGTTTCGGGCAGCCCTATCTCCGTCCGTTTTCAAGTATAAACTGATACTAATGCTTAACGTACAAAGTTTATATATCTATGGTAGACCAAAAACCCGTGACCAAGTTGGGTGCGATGGAATTAAAACGGTTTTCAAGTCCGGAACAACTCTTAGGAGCATCGTGACGAAAAGAAAACCTCAATCATCTAAACAGGAGAAAGAATGTGGTACCATGTAATATATGGGGAGTCGTACATTAGTGAAACAAAACGCCCGCCTAATGTAAGAATTATAAAGCTTAAGCATCATACTCAGAAAAGCGAAACATCCGGAATCGCTGACCACGTTCGGTCTTAAGAACATGTGATTTTTGTTCACAAGGAACCTCATTGGAAAAAGCGAAAATTTAAAAAAGCAGTCTTTATTAAAAACAACCAAAATATCTTTAGTAAACCAAGTGTTAAAATACTTACTATTCCACCATTCCTTAAGCGCCCCAATGCTGGCGACCTAGGTGAACAACCCCACGCATAATCGCACCCAACTTGACCACGGGTTGTTGGTCTATCATAGTATATACACTTCGTAGCGACAGGAATTAGTATCAGTTTACACTTAAAAACGGACAGAGATAGGACAATGGAAGTCCGAAATTCTTATAGTATCATGTATAAAAATTCTTTAAAATGTGTTTACAAACATTTGTTTAACTTCCTTCACTTTACTGATTTGTTTAAATGATTTTAAACTGTTTTTATACCAAAGTTTTTATGTTTGCGGGCAAATATATGTAGGTCTGGACTAGGCCTAAAGGCTAATTTTCGAAAATACTGAGCCGATCATGAAAATTCTTTCACAATCAAAAAGCAACACTATTCATGAGTGATTAAGGCAATATCTTATTATAATTAAACAAAAAGTTAAGAGAAAACTATAATTAACGCCCAACAAAGTGGACACGGGTAGGCTAGTGTTACATTAAGATCAAAGGCAGCACTCTCACACTCTCGTCTTGACGCTTGATATTGTAGTCGTAGCCTGAGAGAATTGGTTTAAAAGATACAGGGTAATTTTCAAAATTCGCCGATTTTTATTATGTCCCATTACTTTGTTATTTCTAGATTTAAAAAAATACTTTAAATAAAAGTTTTTTCTTGTACAAAGTAGTGGTTTTACTTTAATTCCTTACGCAACAATAAAATATTTTAAACAGTGTTTGTTATCAATGGATCCAAAGAGTATTTGTATTTTGTATTAGAAGAAGTTCAAAAAATTTAAGAAAACACCAAAACAAGTTCAAATATCAGTCTTTGCCTTATTTTTTTCCAATTTCAATGCTAGAAAACAAAATTATTTTTAAGTACCTTCTAAAAATGTTTTAAATACTGAAAGTTATACGCTGCCTAAATAAATTCTGCTCAATACTTAAGTATTTTTTTATAAGAAATTTATTAAGATTATTAGAGAGAAAACTTCAAAAGAAAAAAGTTTTAAAAAGGTTCCGTCAAAAGCCAATATAATTTTTTATGCAGATAACGGCCACGGAGGGTCTTATTTCCATGCAAAACTTTTAGGTTTCTTGGGAGCAATTTTAAAACAAAAGAAAAGTTTAGCGGTTTTTTTCCAAACAACCTCAAAATCGTTCTAGGCAGTTTGTACATAATTTAAGTATAAAATTTGTTCTGAAATGTTTCATGAAAATGTGCAGGGTGTCCCATTTTTAATTAACTGTCAGTTTTAAAGTATTTATATAATTATATAATTTTTATGTAAGTCAGAAGAGATTTTTTCAACAAAAGTTTCTTTATAATGATAACTGAATAATCTGCCGATTTTTGAATAATAGAAAGATATAGGGCCTATCCTCACTTGTTTAAAAGGAAAACTCTATATATTTTTGTGTAGAATGAAAGCATAAAAAATTTCTCATTTAAAAATATAACACATCATGGATAAACCTGGAGACACACTTTTCTGATGTGTAGTGTTGTGTTATGTCGTATTGTGTCGTGATGGGTTGTGCCGTGAACGCATTACTCTGATGCATTATGATAAGAAAGGGTATTTGTTTTAAATATATTTTAAGAGCAGTGTCTGTTGTTTTAATGCTGCAATTTTCACTTAAATTTTTAGGTTTTGAATGACCTAAACTTAACCTATTAATTTTCGTCTAAATTTGCTTTGGTATGGTTTAGCTTAGTAACATAAAATATCTAACAAAATTGAAAAAAGAGTCTTTTTACTGCACACGCAAAATAACTTACTATTCTTCCCTAATTTAGTTTTAGGTTTTGGATTCTAGGTAATTTTAAGGTCGTTTATTAAGACCAAAGTAAAGGTTAAAATTATAGCTATTTATAATTATTTTAGTTTAAATGTATGATGGAGTTATTTTTATTATATTATTTAAAAGCCATTTGCCTAGGTAAATGTTATTTGCCGTGGTCTTTGTAAGGCAAATTACACTGATATATTTAATAACATATTAGACGTACAATGTGTTTTGCAGACTACAGTAAAAAGCAAAAGCATGTGTAATTTGATTGGTTCGAAGCACTATAGACGGTCATGCAAAACTGTCACATTGGGGCGGTCATGGTTAGAAAAATCTTTTTTTTATTTGCTTTATTAACAAATTAAAATATTATTAGAACTAACCATGACCCCCCAATTGTGACATTTTTGCATGACCGTCTGGTTATGCTAATACTATTTCCATTTGTTTAAAAATTGCTTAGACAAATAGAATTACATGCTAATTGACTAGGCAAATAGCATTTTGCATATTGTAATAACAATTAGCATTTGAAAATAAAATACACTATTTGCCCAGGCATTTGCCTAGACAGAAGCCATTTGCCTAAAATAACAACTTGCCTCCGACATATACACTGTGGCCCTTAAATAAGCCAGAACCATTATCTTCTTTGTTTTTAATTAAAACACTAATTTTTAATTACATTTTTAAGTTCTGCATTAAATTTTAACTATTTTTTTTTATCTAAAATGTCTTATACCTAAAGTCAACAATTACCGAAAAATTCACCATTATATTTAATTTAAAGTTTTTAAAGGGGTGTATGTTGAAAAAATCATTTAAAATTTATGGGCTTGTTATGCGCTTAAACACGTTGATTTTTGTTTTTCGCTGCGGTTTTTTTCCTTTTAAAATTATTTATACAGAGATATTTTTTTATTTTTTGATAAAACACCGATTTTTTTACATTCTGCATAAAATTCTTCCTATATTTTATGTACCAAAACCTATAACTTAAGTTACCTGTAATAAAATGTACTTTGGTTTTAGTAATAGTTGTTAGTTGCATATTTGTGGGCCATCCTATATACATAAATTTAGTATTAAGAAAAACCGCAGCCAAAAATAAAAATCGGCGTATTTCAACGTTTTTCCAAAACAAAAACCAAATTTTAAAGTTTTTTTTTAACTTGCGCCACGAATTTCGGTAACTGTTAACTTTAGGAATAATATAGTACAAGAAAAAATAATTATAATTTGATAAAAAATTTAAAAATGCAATGTAAAATTGGTGTTCCTATTTAAAACAAAAAAAAGTTGATTTTCGTTGTTTATTTCTGGATTATCCTATGTACATGATTTTACCAAGAAAAAAACTGAAGTCAAAATCAAAAATCGACATGTTTAAGCATTTTTCCATAAAACGAATCCCTGAATTAAAAAAGTTATTCCAACCCACGCGACTACACTGTATATTGTAAATAATAAATCAGTAAAAATTAATAGTGCCAATGCCTTCCATGCCTTGCATTTATAGTATTAATTTCGGTTATCATTAATGAAAAAGAAAAAAATTAATTGAGGTTTAACTTAATTAATTTTAAAACAACATAGCACAAAAATTATTTAGAACTTAAAGTTTCATGATGAACTCAAGTTTAGTAGGATAATGTTGTGGAAAAATCCAAAATCAAACATTTAAAATATTTTAAGAAATATTTTCAAGAAACCCATGTTTTAAAATTAACATGTTACAACAGCCATTTTATTCCTTTAAAAATGTAGTTATTCGTTTTCTTACACTATATTGTATACAATATTAAATAGTGAACTTCACCCCTTTAAAAATAGTTACCTATTAAATATATTTTCCTAAATTGTTTTGTTTACAACAATTTACCTTAAACCATTGATAACAGTGGCGAATTTATATATTTGTCGCCCTTGGCTATACATTTTTGCCGCCCCTAAACCTTACTTTACTATCTAATATGTACATACATAAATTTTAAGGAGCAAAAAAGGTATTCACCTAAAAAGATTGTTTACTAACAATCATAATTGTAATAAATCATTTCATAATTATTTTTTTTTGTAAATCAAAATACACATCAATCTATGAAGTAAATCGGCCGCCCCATAAAAATTTGTCGCCTTAAGCTCGAACCCACTCAGCCAACTGGTAAATCAAACACTGATTGACATTTTATGAATGCCTTGGCACCCGCAAATCCTTGAAACTTGAAGTCGGACTCGGGAAACATCGACGCTCTACGATCGTCGTACGATTCCGGTGGCTGGGAGTTTTATGATTAGGGGAAATTATCCATTTAACCTAACTAGCCTGTTCGCGCGATCCTTTAACGCCAAAAAACCGACAAGCCCTGAATCACCGGCAAATCATTTGCCACACCCTCAAAACGACGTAAACTCTGTCCATACCATAGGTGCGCGCTATGTGTGACTGTATGCGGCGTGGAGCGGCGCGGCGTATTGTTGCAAGTCTGGACTTAAGATTTCTACCTTGGAATCAATATAGGAATGTATGTTCTTCCATTTCATGCCAATGTTCTATCTTTATATAAAACTCTTCCATATTTATATGAACCAATCAAAAAAGATAATTCGTTGTCTGGTAATAATACTATTCTTTTTATAAAAAAATACCAAGTATCGCGGTGGTACCAAAAATATAACACATAATAAAGGCATTTTTTATTTAATATATAATTATCTCTTTTGCTAAAATTAAATTACAGCCTACCTAAGTGGCCTATTTTACTAGAATAAAACCAAATATACACTTATTTCAATCTTTTTAACTAAAATTTTGAGCATTAAAATATGTGGAAAAAATGTAAAGAAAATAATCGCCATCAATTCGCAATGCTGTTTTAATTAACGGATTTTTTCTTAAAATATCCTAAAAGTTTGTTAACATGGGGCACTTTGTCCGCGATTTAACCAGGTTTTTTACAAGATATACAGTAGTGTTTCTAAAAAAAAACTTGCATCCATATTTTGTATCACCGCCGAGGAACAGCATGCAAGTAGGTGGCTCAAAATGTGTACCACTGCGGCTCAAAGAGTTAAACAAAATATTGTGATTTCCTACATTTTTAATCAACAATTAATTTTTTTGTTAGTATTAAAGCACATCTCAAAACGCCCTGTGGCAGACTGACGGAAATCTGGACGGCTCGCATGTTTTAGCGACACAACACAACACATGGTTGACTATGCGATTTATTAAAGCTTTATTCCTTTAAAGCATAGTAGGCTAAAAAACAAAATCTAACATTTTAAAGAACAAAACTATATTGACATTCCCGTTGCAGGCTGGTTAAAATTAAAGGATTATTAAATTTTTACATAATAATTTATAAAAGTGGCTATTATAAATATTTTAAAAAATTTGATATGATTTGTGTTTATATTAAAAGTTTAAAAAAAGAATAAATAACAACAAACTTTGTTTTTTATCCGGAAAGACGGCGACCATTTAAAGACATATTTTTGGACGGCTGGAAAATAATTTGAAAAATATACCGGGCTCCTTTTCAAAGCCAAGATCGATAGACTTGATTATTAAAGAAAATAATAAATACATGTGTTGATATTTGTCAAGGCCTGGGATCAGGTAAAAATGGTATATCCTGTCATAGCTCTAAACAGTAGTAGTTCAACTTTTATTAAAGTAAAAGCATAGCTATCTAGACGCGTTAAGAATGAACCGACCGACTTGGTTGTGCCCCGTTATGTTATTTTTCTTTTAAAATTGCTTTAAAATTTAAGAAATAAAAATCAATATTCGTAAGCGAAAACTGAAATATTAAAAATCTACAAGTAATAAAAGATGTTTATTTTTCTAGAATATTAGCTTTTGTTTCATAGCCTACTGTAGTTTAAACTAATAAAGCTCTAATAAATATCATTGAAAAACGAAAATTTGCTATGCTATGTTTCTAAATAAAAAAGAGGATGTTGAATTTAAAACACGTGAGTTAAGTCCAATAACTTTTATACCCTATTCCGTATACTTATTATGAATAGGGTAGATTATTCAGAAATTATTTTTAAAAAACTTTTATTAAAAAAATATTTTCTCTGTTTTTTTCTTTAATAAGAAAATACATATTTTACTATTTACATTTTTTTTATTTTCCCCGCATGTCTTAAGCAGCAAAAAATTCTAAATTTTGATAAAACCATTATATATAATTTTTTTAATAGCACTAACAAATACGAAGATATTAGCAAGTCGGTCTATATAGGGTCGCGACACTCGGCCATATTGCTTTGACGTATTATGACGTCACATCTCCCATTTTTCGGCCATGTTGTTCAGTGCCGGAGATATACAGTATATTGTATTAGTAGAACAACCGTTTACACAACAATTTATTATTAAGTTGTAAATTTTTTTACTTTAAATAAAAACATTTGAAATCCTTCAATAAATATCACTCCCAAAACAATGCAAAATGAAATGCGCAAATTCTAGACGCCACTGGATTAATCATCAGCTTTGATTTTACCCAGTCTTGCCAACTTTTCTCCGTGGAGTGTCCTTCCTTGCGTCCCCAACCACGAACTGCCTAAAAGTAAAGGATGTGTCGCAACCTTCTAAATATAAACTAACCTTGGATATTGGTTAAAAATTTCGAAAAAGGGACATCATGTACAAATTATTCATTTATTTATCTAAAATTTGCATACCGTCAATGCCTCAATAAAAAAAGAGACAAAGGCTGTTTCCAAAATCATCACTTATTTCCATCCGAATCGTAGTGCGCTTGCGCAGAAGTTATAAGTTGATTTTGGTCCTTTAAGTAACTACTTATCGATCCAGCACAAGTATGGTAAATAACCATTAACCATACTTTATTTTTTATGAATGTCTGCTTTTTATTCAATTTAAATAAAGTGATAAAAAAATGAGAAGAAAGTTATTACGTTAGGTATACATTAGATCTTGCTTTTAACCCTTTTTTGATCTGTGACGTATTATCTTTCGTTCTACATATGGATAGGTATATACAGAATCAACCAGTCAAATATACATATAGATAATGCGTGGAAAAGAGACAGTCTAACGCGGTTTAAGCGATAACAAACCCTAAACCGAAGAAATTAAAGTATCGACCCGCCTTCTCATTTAAGAATTTACTTATATTTTACTTAATAAAAAATAAAAAATTGACAAGCTATCATATCAAGGAAAATAATAGCAGAGACTTTAAACTTGGTGGTTTGCGACAGCGAGCAAGCTAACGCGCGGTTACAAGCCTAAGTCGCCATCTGTGCGTATGTGCTACGTGGTAATGTGGGCTTGAGGGTCACCGATTATTTTAAATTGGATTTTTGTTAATAAGGCCTTATTACCAGACAGGCCTTATTAGCCCCACCCACCCTATTATTATGTTTTATATATATATTTTCAAACGTGTATTACTTTTGTAACGAATTTGTTGATCGCTGTAAATTTTAGTAACAAATAGGTATAAACAATTAATATTAAGTAGTAGTAATATATGAAACAGATTTCAAAACAAAAAAACTTTTTGTCTTGGATATACACTGCATTTTTAGTTATAATAAGTTAATAGGTCGCGCTATTACAAGGCATACATTTTTCATAAGCAAAGTACGCAAATCAGCAAAAAGAACAAAGAGCCTTTTTGTTCCTACCATTAGCTTTAAAAGTACAAAATAAAAAAAAGATTTACAACCTCGTCTATAATTCAATATAAATCCCAAAAGGGGTTTTCCAGTAATCACTATCCTGAGATGTAGGTCTTTATTTATTTAGATGCTACACGAGAAAAACTTTTAAGTGTATACATATTTAATGGAAAAAGGGAAGACACGGGTCTAACCGAATAGTTGCCCCTTTTGCATTGGTCTATCAAAGACAGATATTTTTAGCTTAAAGAGTGAATAAAGTAAATATATGTTTAATTTAATAATTTAACTAACAAATAAATCATTGTGTTTACTTAGTATTAGTATTTAAATATCTACACAAAATTAAGGGCTTATTTATAAACTTAAAAAAAATCATATAAACATAGGCTAGCAAATTTTTCGTTTTCAAGATACAGGGTGTAGACTTTTCAAAAACTTATTTTAGTAAAATATGTAACACCTAATGTTTAAAAGATAAGAAATACCCAATGTTTCTTGTATGATCCAGAAATATGCAATTTAGCGGTTTTTTTTGGAAAAATAATCACAACACGAAACAATATTTAAAAAAAAGGTTTGTTTTTATTTGCTTAATTAAAAAAATATATATATAGTTTATTTGTTTTCTAGAAGTTTAAATTTATATAAAATAATATTTTCCTTTTTACCAGAAGAGTGTTGTTATATAAACATTTAAAAAAAAATAAAACTCAATATACTATGAAGAACTATTCTGCCCTTGCATTATAAATAATAAATAAAATAATATTTAAGATTACTTTAAAAGAAATAAAGTAACAAAATATTTAATATAAAATAATTATTTTAATTTAGGCTATATTATAAACACTACTATACAGAAAAGGTTAAAAACTCTAAACAAAGGTTAATAGGCTTTTGGTTAAAATTATTTTATTATAATCCAATAAAATAGGTTTTTAGCGAAACTGCCAGACTTGTTCATATGCCACACGACTCACACGAGGTGCCACAGGTCATAGTACTTAAATTTAATTTAGCTAAAACTAAATATGCTCCTTACTGTTATTAATACCGTTTTCAAATTGGTTAAAATGATATATGAAATATTTAAGATATTAGTAAAAAAAAATAAGTTAAACACTTTCTCTTTGGGAAACAATGTATTTCCGAACCTATGTTAATATAAACTTTTTTTTATACATAATGTCAAAGAACTGATTAATTATCTTAACTAAGACACCCTGTATAATTTTTAAATTAAAAAATTGTACAATCAAAGTTTTACCACAAACTCCTTAAGCCCAACATACAAGTAACGTTAACCTTAGTAGAAAAAAATGCTTGTTTGCAATATACAAGGTGTCAAAACTTTCACGTTATATTTAAGTTATTTAAAAATATGTTTTTTCTTTTTATCTTTGTAAATCTTACTTTGCATGCATGCCTAAATATCAGAGTGTGTCGGGTCGGGTCACTGGATGTTTAACCTATCTTTTCCCCTGTTCTGCCTACGTTGTCCAAGCACTGAAACATGCAATTATGAATTTCACAGCACCTTTTAGACAACGCGGTAGTGCCACCACGGATATTATTTTGTAAATAACTTTTACCTTAAGATGTCTCCCCTGCCCCCTGCGCCCCTTCGAGACCGGTGACTTCTGGCTTTCGGGATCAAAAAACACCCGGTCATGATAGACGAAGCATTTACTCTTAATCATGTAAAATAGTTGCTCGTAAAAACATTTCCTAAGTATACCGTTCTTATACATAAAAATATAGGAAAATAGAATAGGATAATTCTTAACTAGAGCTAAAATATACCAAAGCAATAAGAACGTTATGGCATTTCAAATATGATAATTTAAGGGCTGCGCAGGTAGCTCAATCTAATTTTCAACAAAGCCAATAACAAATTTTAATTTTTCAAGTTGAAAAAACCCTAAAAGTAAATATTGTAAAAATATTTTTTTGCTAAACAATTTTTAAAAATATTTTAAATAAAATGGAAAGGTTGACAATCTGTATCTTGCAGACAATCAACTTTTGGTTTACATTAGTTTGATGTATTTTGATCCAGAAAATTTGTAGAACATAAGACTGTCGCCAGCAAAATTTCTGAAAATATTAACATATTATGTTGGTTTTTCAGCAACCATTTCAATGCGCTTTTTTCTTTGTTAATTTGTTAATAAAGATAAATGTTAAGCAATCTAATAAACAAAGCAATCTGTGTACATTTGTAAAAATGTAAAATGTCATTTAAAAACTTTAGTTTCAAAGTCAAAGTCAAAATATGCTTTATTATGTCTAAAGAACAAGTTCTCGTTGACAAAGCTGAAAAAAATGTATTTAACATAAATCAAATATAAACATGAAATTCAACATAAATTAAATATTACAGAAAACCAAAATTTAAATAAACACATTAAAATAACACATACAAAATTACTTACTTTAAAATAGTTAAAATATCATAATATCACAGCATTTCAAAAAATACAAAGTAAATAAAATAAACAAAAAGATGTCACAAAACATCATTATAAAACTCGTCCAGACTATAATAAGCCTTACCAACTAATATACTCCTAATCCTGTGTTTAAAAAGCCGAAGTGAAGGAGAAGCTCTTGTCTCCTTAGGTAAATGGTTGTACATTTTGATACTTTCATAGATAACAGACTTTTTGTCAATGTCGTGGTAGGTATGGGCAGGGGTAAATCAAGACTCTGGCGAGTTGTGCAGGACACGTTGCGGGAAACCAAACTATGGCGGTATTTATAAATAAGGGTAACAGTCTCCAAAATAAATAAACTGTAAAGAGTTAAAATTTTTTGACTTATGAATAGAGGCCTGCAAGGATCCCTAGGTCCTGCCCTACACAAATATCTAACTGCTCGCTTCTGCAAAACAAACAAACTATTTATAAGGTAATTGGCGGACATTCCCCAGAAACAGATTCCATATCTAAGGTGTGATTCGATGAGCGAGTAGTATACTGTTCTACCTACCGAGGGACCTAGCTCATTTATAGTAACTTTGACCGCATAGCAGCCTGAAGCTACCTTTTTTCCTATTCCAACTATGTGCGAATCAAACCTTAACTGACTATCAATATCTAATCCTAAAAACTTAGTATGAGGGCTATTTTCCACAACAGAGTCACCAATAACTAACCCTTCCATATCGCATTTAAAAGAAACGATTTTTGTTTTACTAAAGTTAAGAACAAGCAAGTTAGAGTCACACCAGGCCTTAATTTTACCTAAATCGTTGGATACAGTCTCCTTAATGTCACAGAGTCAATACAGTGCCACAAAACCGTGGTGTCATCTGCAAAAAGCGTAAATTGACCACTAATATTCAAAAAAGTCAGGTCGTTAATAAATAACAAAAATAAAATAGGGCCCAAGACGGAGCCCTGAGGCACTCCCCAACCAATATCCCGACCTCCCGAACACTTCGGTCCCACAAAAACCCGCTGGCTGCGTTCAGTCAAGTATGACTCAAACCATGAGAGAGCCACCCCCTAAAACCGTAATGATGAAGCTTTCGCAACAGAATTTCATGACTAATGCAATCGAACGCCTTAGACAAATCGCAAAAAGCTGCCGCCGCAACTCCTCCCCTGTTAATTCTTTGCGTATAACCCCTCTAACAGTCTAAACATAGCATCATTGGTACCACTATTGTCTTGATATGAATAAATAAAACAGTAAAATTTTATGAGAGTACCATTTATGTTCTGCTAAAATTAAATTGTAGGAAACATGAGATCAATAAATAATTACAATATGATTATACGGGGTGGTACATAATAAGATGCTGATTCTTACAAGTGTTAATCCTTAGGTGATTTTAAAAGAAAAGTTTAAGTATAGCTATGTCCTATACCTCTTACTTTTAAGCTACAGAGTGTTAATGTCTTATAGGAATTTTATATTATATAGTATTATTTTTTTAACTATTTAATATTAAAGAACCGCTAGACTTCCAGAATTAGAGTTGTAATAATGTAATGGTTACATAATTTACATATGTTTTGTAATAATTAAATTATAGTTTTTAATAATAAATTGAACATGCATAAAAATATTTCTTTTTTATTCGCGAAAATTGCATATCCGAGGAAAGAAAATGAAGAAATTAAAGGACCCTGCACAATTTGCATTAAAAATCGAATCAGTGCAATTCTTTAAAAATAATAGTATGTTAGAGTTCCCTCCGTAGTGGTAATATTTCCATACAAATTTTGTTGGGTCACCGGTGATATTTTGAATTTATGGCTGTCAAAAGTGATGTCACTGGAGGATATTAAAAAGCACATTATTTTACTTTACCTACTCTAAATACATTTTTACAAAACATAGATAAAAGATACAAATTTGGCTGACCCGAAAGTATCTACAGGGTGGTCCAAATCATACCCTTGAAAAATCTGTGCCAATACAAGCATATTCAAGATGGATTAAACCATGTAATAAATCCAAAAGACACTTTTACCTTTTACTGGGTTTTGATAGTTTAGGTTTTTGAAACAGTCCTACAGAATGTGACAAGGTAAAATTAAAATAAATGTTATCCAAAACCAACTATTTATTTTTGCCTATTGTAAAGGCTATACCATAAAAAATGTATTTAAATACCTTTTTCAAAGTGATTCAAAAATTCAGTAGATGACATACAGTGTATCTACGGATGGACTTAGTAAAACCTGTACATTTTTTTATTTTAAAATTTCGAAAAAAGTTATTCTTTTCAAAATTTTTGTTTTGTCTGAAATGCTTAAAATTATAATAAAAATTGCCCTATGATATAAAGAGTGCTTAAACATTGCGGAAATCTTATTTTGAAAAAGAAAAAAAAACAAAACAATATTTTTAAAAATTCTTAATTAAAATCATAAAAAAGTAATTTTTAAAGTCCTTTACACTTTTTTCTTATCACCTCTTATTTCTTGGAAAAGTTAGGTACAAACTAAAATAAATGTGTTTTTTTATAAATAATTAATTTAACTTTTTATATGGATACAATATCAAGTAAAGTTAAAGTGTTTTGGGTAGTACCACAAAAGTAACTACTTGTTCAACAAAAGGGTAAAAGTTTTATTACTTTTTCACGCAATTTATATAAGTAATTTAAAAAATATTTTTAACGATTTTTTTTAATTCCCAAAATAGCATTTTCGTAATTTTGAATCCCCCTGTATATTAAAGGGTAATTCTTTTTAACGCGTTTTTTTAAATATTATTTTTGTTTTTGATTTTTTTTGTAACAATTAGCTAAATTTTCCAAGAAACCATAACCAATATTAACCATAAACGTATTATACACTTTTGATTACTTTTTGACGCTTTTGAATTGGATAGTCTCAAAAATATGTTTTTCTGATTTTTATATTTCTCAAAGTAATATTCTCCGGATTTTAAACCACTCTGCAGCAAATATTATTATAGTTTTTAGCATTTCAGACGAAGCATTCAGAATAAAATTAACGACTTTCCCCCTTCGCCCCCTGTGGCTACGCCACTGGTTTAGTGGTTTGGGACATAGCTTTATTTAATCTTTTCTTCTTAAAATCACCTAAGAATCACCACATTATTCTGTAACACCCTGTGGAGTATTTTGGGCAATATTAATTTTTGAGCATAAATTTATTGGTAGTATCATATTTAATTATTTAAAATTGTGAAGTAAGTGTGTGAAGTAAAACAAAATAAGTAAATAATAAATAAATTAAATTACGTTACTGCTAGCTGAAAGGCCAAAAGTTGCGCATTTTATTATTTTAGACTAAACAACTTTATTATGTATATTAGTGGCATTGTTTAATGTAAGCTTAAGGTTTTTAGTTGTGAAAATGTTTGTTTATGGTTTATTTAAAACAGTAATTATTTTATTAAGCTGTTAAAATGGACGTCTGGAGGGGGATGCATTTGTTTGCAACCCACTGGATTTTAAATAGTATCACAAGATGTATGAAAAAGTACGGTTTGTTAGGTAACAATCAAGTTTTTTGCACTGCAAAGGATTTTTCAACCCCTTACCTTTTTATGTGCGCGGCGCGGCTCGGAAGAAAAGTACTGCTTGGAAGGTAAAGACCTTTTTTTGCTTTTCACTTTGTTTGAGCCCTGTATTTCCTGGTACTCAATTTTT
Organism: Listronotus bonariensis; assembly: GCA_014170235.1. Taxonomy (NCBI): domain Eukaryota; kingdom Metazoa; phylum Arthropoda; class Insecta; order Coleoptera; family Curculionidae; genus Listronotus; species Listronotus bonariensis. Next base: position 4,864 of record JACEGR010001117.1, on the reverse strand, counting down.
TTAATATATTGCAACCCCTGAAAGTCATCCTGTCGGCGCCCTTGATCGGCATATTATATTCTTTTTACACATCCTATATAAAAATGTATGGGGTGTAATAAAAATGATTTAATGATTGTTAGCGTATTTAGATTTTTTCAAAATGGGTTAAAATAAAAAATGTTCTTAAGTGGCACAATTATTATACCTAAGTACTTTAAAAAGATTGCAATGTGGCCCTGACGTACAGGGTGTCCCATTTCGGTTGAAGCAGCGGGGTATCTCAGTTATTAATAAAGATAGAATCTTGCGGTTTTTGCGAACCCGAGCTTTTTGTAAAACGAAAGACGCCAATAAACAAGGCTGTTATAGCCCCAATAGCGCAACTAGCCTCTGGCTTTGGGGGATCTTAAGTCTGTGTATAGAGTATATTTGACGAAAAACACTTATATATAGGGTAATTGTTAAGTTAACAATTTCCTCTTAACACTGTATAGAAAACAAAAAATAAAAACATTTTAAATTAAATTATGTCCGAAAAGGTTTTGTTTTCGAAATACAGGGTTACACAGTTTAAAAAAATGCCTTTTTGTTATAACGTTCCTATCACTCCAGGTATGACCACAACATTTAGTACCCTTCTTTAACCATTACAGTACATATTTTACTGTAATTTTACTATTATTTTTACCAGTGGCGTTTGAACATTTCATTTTTAATAAAAAACTTTTTCAGTTTTCTAATAAGTTTATCAGTAATTTTTAGGTAAACTGTTCACCACATTGTTGGTAAACAAATTACCACATTTTTGAGATGGAACCATTTGCCCAGTTTCCGTCTGGCGTCTTGTTAAGATTTTATTTTATGGGATTTAAATAATTTCAACCAAAAGCTAATAAACCTTTAGATTGAAACCTTTGTATCGTAAGTAACTTATTATTAAATATTTCATTAATTTATTTTTTTAAAAGTAATCACAACTTTTATTATATTGTGTAAGAGAAGAATAGTTCTTCATAGTACTTATATAAAAGTTATAAATCTCTTAAAATGTTAAATAAACTTTTAATTTTATTCTGGAGAAAGACAAAAATTATTTTGTTTAAATGAAAAAAATGGGCAAAACAATATTCTTATATATGGTAATCTAATATTTTCTCATAATTATTAATTTAAAATATTGCTTCGGTGAAAGTACTTGTCCAGTTTGGTAGCGTCCGCGGCGTATGACGCGAACACGAGTGGGTATCGTCGCTTCACACTTAACGAGCCGGGCCGGACCGAGTGATAAAAAATTATATGGAGCCTTAAGGTGCATTTCTAATCACTTGGCGGTCGAATTGCAAGTCGGCACGGAAGCGAGCAAGAATTTGGACCGTTTTCAATCACTTCAACTTGCGAGCGACGCATGCGCTTTTGGTTTGTTTATTGAGGTTAGTTGTTTATTTGAAATTTGAATTCGATATTCCGAAGAGCAGAGTGAGCAGACAGCAGACTGTTCTTGTAGTTTGGCTTTTATTAAAAATGGAAACGCCCCAAAATAATCCAATCAATGATGAGTTTTTATTACAGTGTGTTTCTAATTATAAACCACTTTATGACAAGACTGACAAGGGTTATAAGTCTATCTTGCAAAAAGAAAATTGTTGGGCTTCTGTTGCGAAATCTATGATGTGTACAGGTAAAAATCTAACTTCTTTACTTATAATCAGCTTTAAAATTTGTTTTAAATATTTTAGTTCCTGAAGTTAAGACTCGCTTTAAAGCCCTTCGAGAAAAATACAGAAGGGAAGTAGCCATCGAGGAAAGGTTGCAAAGGAGTGGTGCACCATCTTCTGTAAGAGCAGCTTGGCCGTTAATGAGTTTTTTTAAATTTATGTACAAGTGTGGGCAAGAACAGGAAAGACCGACCACATCCAATTTGGTATCAGATTCACCAAATATTGGCAATGCAGAGATTGATTCTGATGAAGCAGAAGAAATTATAATTGAATACCAGGATAATCCTGAGAGTGCAATCCCTGAGCCAAATATTTTTGAAAATGTACCTTTAACAAGTCAGGCTACCCCCCTACAGAAAAAAAGAAAACTGGAAACAGGAAGAAGTACAAATCAGCAGGGATCTAGAGATATAGATAATGTTTTGGTGGATGTCTCAAGTGCCATCAAAAATTTAGGTCAGTCAAAGAAAAGTGACAAATATGATTTATTTGCACAATATTTAGCTGCTGAGCTTCGAGATTTAAAAGAACCCAGTGCAAGTATTTTAATGGAGGAATTACAATTGCAAATAATTAACTTTAAAAGATCTCTAAGATAATTTTACCACAATATGTTTTACTTTAATATTTTATTTACAAATTTATGCATTATGTTTTTACAAAATATTATAGAATAGGTTTATATTTTTATTTATTTTATACAAATTTTAAGGAACTACTACTTTTGTTAAATTTTAATTTGTTGTTTTATGACTAGATATATTATTTTTGTTAGTTTTTGAAAATTTACTTTTTATTTTGTAAGGACCATTAGCACTGAATGTCGTTAGTTACTGTTCGGTGCAATAGTATTATTACCCAACTTTTAAAAGACTGATATTACCAGTTTGTTGATTTTTATTAGAAATAATATTTTTGTTGTTTTCGAGAGTTTTTTTATTTTCATTTTTAAAGGACTGCAATAATGTGACCTAGAGAATTAAAATTTTACTTTATAATAAAACATGTATTGTGGAGTATATTATTTACTGTCTTTTATTAATTTAAGCCCCAATGATATAAAATACATACAAAATTTAGGCATAATAAACAAACATACGTTTTTACATCATAACTACTATCATACTATATACATAGGTATATATTATATCCAATACAATTTATTAAAATGTGCACAGAGTCAAAAAATACATTTACATTCAATTCCGAAATCAAATCTATGATTTATGTTGTGTTTTACTTTTATTTTTTAGAATTTAATGATGGAAAAGTTTCTAAACATAAAGAATAAAGTAAAGTTATAAGAATAATGAAAAAATGTCTGTATTTAAAGATAGTATATCTATTTATATTCCTCTATAACACAAACACACACTAAATATATTATGAGAAGTGGTAGGTAATAAAAGTAAAAACTAGATTAATTTACACTATGCACCTAGACTACAAAAAACTAAAATATTACTTAATGAACTAATACTTACAAATTATTTGCATATCACATCCAAAAACTATTAATATTTAGATAGTTCTATCAACAGTATCCCATTGCCAAGGAGCTAAAACTGCTCCTGGTCCATTGACATAATTTTTTAAATGATTCCTTATGGCTAGTGCTGGAAAAGTGGCATTACGTGCACCTAGCCTTAAGGGAACATTGCCAAGAGCAAGTCCATCTCTAGGGATTTCAGTTCTCCACCTTCCAGATATTAAACTGCCTCCAATTTCTCTATCCATATCACCTTCAGTGACATAAAAAGGAATATTTTCCTTTCGAATATAATTATGAAGGCAAACTATGGCTTTTATAATGTTATCAACTGTCGTAGGATTAGCATTAATAACACGATGCAAAATTCTAAAGCGTGCTACCATTATGCCAAAAGTGTTTTCAATTACCCTTCTTGCTCTGGATAAACGATAGTTAAATATTCTTTCATCCCTAGATAATCCACCAGCTCTTGGCCGACTAAAAGGTCTCATTAGGTTTTCCTTCAAAGGAAAAGCTTCATCACCAACAAAAAGAAGGGTATTTTAATATTAAGTGGACAAAGAGGTAGTTCCTGTGGCTGAGGTAAACTCAGCTCATTTTGAAATAATTTTCTACCAAATAAAGACTGTTGTAAGACACCACCATCACTCTGGGAACCATATGCACCTATATCCACATAAATAAAATTGTAGTCTGCATCGCACACTCCTAATAAAACCACACTAAAACTTTTTTATAGTTAAAAAACACTGATCCTGAATTATGAGGTGCTTGAATCGTAACATGTTTACCATCAATGGCGCCAACACAATTTGGAAGAGACCATTTTTTCAAAAACGCATCTGCTATGTTATGTAACTGTTCTGTAGACTGAGGGGGTATCATCAGAGGGTGGAGCTGGTTCCACAATATAACACATGTTTCTCTTACTATATTACATATTGTCGGAACTCCAATTCGGAATGAATAGGATAAGCTTGGATACGAATCGCCAGTAGCTAAAAATCTTAATGTAACAGCCAATCTAAAACAGAAAAATTTCAAAGGATATGAATTATGATAAATTAAGTAGTAAAACTACTTACCGACATCCTGCAGATATTGGTTCTCGCTGGGAAGCTTTTGTAATAAATGGTCCTACAATGCCCAATAGTTTATCAAAACTTTCAGGAGACATTCTTGTAAAATTAAAAAATATATAAGGATCACTTAGACGGGCTTCCATTAAAAGATTATCGTAACACCCTTGTTCCTTACGAACTTGTAGTATGGGATGCACTCCGAACTTTTTAGGCTGACGACATCTAGATGTATCCAGTAGCTGCCTTTTTTCAACAACAGTAGGAAAACTGTTACAAGAAGTAAATAAGAATCTTCCCGTTCTAAAGAAGATGAATCCATTTCGAAAAATAACAATATTAAACCAATGATCTAAATATAAACAAACAAATGTCAAACTTTAAGGTTAGCATCTCAAGCCTCAAGCCAAATCCAAAATGCGCATGTCTCATAGCCAGCACGGACGTTAAAAGCTTGCAGCTTGCAAGAAAATTCGCTGCCGCCGGCACGCGTGCCGAAGTTGAATTTTATTAGAAATGTAACCGATGAAGGTCATAGTCTAAGCATGCGTGCCGAATTGACACTTTGCCTGCGAAGTGATTAGAAATGCACC